>JXTB01000173.1:245665-266411 GCA_002914805.1 Parasponia andersonii
ATATATATATATATATATTTATATATATATGGAATCGTGAAAAAGAAAGTCCAATCAACTAATTGACGCTAAATAAAGTGCGTTGGTCTAGTACAGTGATATAGTAGTACTCCTTGAATGGCTATCATTGAAAGATAATTCATGACTAAATTACCTACCAAATAGGATGTTTAAGACAGATTGATTTTGTCAAATCCATGAAAATCTTTATTTATTGGCCCTTTCGGTTCTTTTGCCTCTTTTCTAATTGCCTATGCCTTGTTTAGGTTGGTAATTATGATTTTTCCATCTTTCCTGTCAAAAAAGAAAAATTAGCAACTTGGGTGTTAATTAAAAATATCTTTGTATTTATTTTTGTGTGCTGAAGTCATAATTTTCCCACTTAGACGGAAGAAATCCATCTTAATCGTTATTTTTCTGTTTTCAGAACTTGCTCTTTACAAAATAGTAATGATTTTGCCGTTTTTTCTGGTAAAAGAACAGAACTCTATGCAACTCTAGGCGAAACATGAGGACTAGGTAGTGACTGGAAAACCATGGTCTGTCTGGGTACAATTGACTGAAGCATATTATATAAATGTTGAAGACTTTTTAGCTACTTGACTAATTTTATGCACAAAAATATGAAAGTTGGTCTCATGTATAGTACTAGTGTATAGTGTGTATTAACCCGTGAATCGTGATAAAATTAAAACCTGAGTAGGACAAAGTTGGTGAGGGTCCAACTTCAGTGACAACAGCTCAAAGTAGTTATCTATCAACGCAAGTTGATACTTGTTACAATAATAGTACTAATATTTTGTTTGAGATATTCCTAATAATCGTATTCATATATCAAAAAATGCTTCTGATTGCTGCTTTAGTTCTCATCTATAAATTTATGATGATTTAACGGTTTCTTTCGGCTCTTTTTCACAATCCGGTTGCTTATTTTTAGTCATTCATGTCCAAATAAACATCATTATTACATGGGCAAGCTTTTCTTAAATAATTATGTCAATCAAAGGGCTTTTAAAACGTGTTTTCCGATAAAGGGTCAATTAGATTGAAGCTAATTCTTACCAATCAGCCTCAAAGAAAAAATGCCGCTAAATTATTGGATGGAAAAGGAAAAAAAAAACAGAAAGAAACCGGTTTTTTCTACGTTATACTATTTGCGTGAGTTTTAAACATCGCGGTCCAAATTAAGTCCACTACAATGTCTTCTAATATATCTAATTATACAAGCTAAGCCATGCATGCATGCATGGAGGTTTTTTATTTATAATTTATTATTTATTGCTGGTAGAAAATATACATATCGGTCAAGACGTTTCCTAAAAAAACCACAAAACGGATAGATACATTAAAACACACATTACAATGGAGCAACTAAACTCAAAAACACAAACGGATAAATACATTTTCAATTCATAATCCTAGAAAACAGGATATTAAATCAAATATTACCCACACCTCAGTGGTCTATTTTTCTCAACCCATCTCCTACAATTTTTTTTCCCCGGCAGTTACAATACAAGCAAGTTCGTTTAGATTTGATATAACCTATTTAACCTTATGTAACGTTGATGTTTATATAACCTTCTTTTACTTGTATGAAATTCTACGTGGTTTACATTATTGTATCATCACATAAATAATTGGACCTAGAACCCGCCGACGTACACAAAGCCAGTTTTCCAGCTACGATCATGATTAACAAACTAGGCATTCAAACATATTATTTTCGCTACAGTATAAGTACTCATTTTTAACAAACAAAAAAACCAATCAATATTAGCAACACACAGTAAAAAAATGCAAACAATATTTAAAAGTTGATCTTAAATATATACATACATGTATAAGATAGATCGATTAATTTATTTTTGTAGGACATGGAATAACGAGAGCAATTTATTTTACAACTTGTTAGGTAAAAGCCGTGCATTATTACTAAATTTGATGCGTGTGCCTTTTCAGTTGTCATTGATAAACTTGATAAGAGATTTCAACTACCAGTCTACCTCCGTCAGTCCGTTGGCTTTTCCTTAATTTTACCTACAGTTATCAAAATGAGATATAGACGCGGTTCCATAAATGCCAATGAAAATTAAAGAAATGCATGTAAACCACTTACCACGGTAATTTATGAGTGACTTAGGTAATTTACGGCCATATCATTAGCTTGAGCCTTGAGTTATATTAATTTTAACTTAAAATTTTGAGAAGCATTTAAGCTAGTCCAACATATTAATATCAACACCTCGAATCTCACATGCTTTGCAATTATGTTATACCACGTAATAATGTGTCGGAATTACATAGTAAACTATATTATAGATCTTGGACTTTCCACTATGGTCAGTCACAGGGCCAAATAGACGGAGTGCGGGGCAAACTCAGGACATTAATATATGTCTAAAAAAAATTGTAAAAGAACCAATAATTCAAGAAAAACATTTTCCAAAAGATGAGATAAAAAAATTTAAACTACCAGATTCATTCATTACTAACATTAATATGGAAATACAATTTGGTCGTCATTCAAAACTTAACCAACCAGTCATAAAAACATTAAAAGCAACCACTTTGACCAATATAGTCTATTGACTACTTCAGCAAACATTAAACGCATAATATAGCCTTAATTTTTATTTTTTTTCTTTGAAGTAAAGCAGACTTATATTAAGAAGGGACGTCGTCTTCCGAAATTGCCAAAGGTATACAAGCATATCTTAGCATTGGGAAGACTACAGGCCAAGCCTGCTAAACATTGAGTCATTTTATTCCCATGTCCAAGAATATAATGACAAGAGCCAAAAATTAATCTCACTACATATAGACTTATTGTCAAAATAAATAGGAGCAAAACAGGCAAGGGGAGAATTTGACAGTAAACCTTGCAACACTCGCAAAGCATCACATGTGAGAAATTTGAAAACCTGCTCGGCCTGCATGAAGAAGACCCTACTGAACCGCTAAAACAACCTGGAATTTTGCTTTTCAGCACAATATAGCCTGAATTAATTATTAATTTTGCTTTTCGGCACAATATAGCCTTAATTAATTATTCATTTTGCTTTTCAGCACAATATAGCCTTAATTAATTATTGCTTTTCAGTAGTAAACTAATCCAGCGTTGTTTATCCTACAAAATGACAAACCAAAAGGTTGAACTCTAAGAAAGTTTAGGGTAACAAATGACAGCTTGATTATTATTTATAAGTCTCTTCTTCTCTTCACTTTAGACGAAAATATCAGATTATGTCCCCTCTCAAAGTCATAATCGTAGGTCATAATTAAACGTGCCAAAGCCATAGATTTTTGTTTTTGTCACATACATACCCCATATTGGACTCACCACCTTTTTTTTTTCATCTCTCTCTTTCTATCTCATATAATATTTTGAGACTCTATGTACGCTTTAGTTTTTGACGCATTTTCAATTTGTGGGGTTTAATTAAATGTGCTAAACCTGAAATAGGTCCATCTACGATGTTGGTCCTTGTATACACATGATTCTATTTTCTGATATGCGAATAAATTTGGTGCACAACATCGTTGTCAAACACCGCGACGTGACGAACTATATATTACGTCATATATTAGTTTAACCGGGCTATATGCATGCACTTGAACATTGATTTGTGATAGCTATAAAAAGAAATTTTAATTAAAGACTATATTTCAAAAGTATAATACTACTAGATAACTCTCAAAGAATCTAGACAAATTTTTTTCTTTTAAGCAAAACCTTAAAGGTTAAATTATTCAAAAAGAAAGAATAAAATATTCCATACAAAAGTAAAATGAAAAAGCAATGAAAAGAAAAGAAAACACAACAATTATTTTTTAAAAAAAAATACTAACTCTAGAGTGAATATTTATATGGTGCATTTCTCGTTTTGAATTTAGGAAAGACGGACTTTCAATGGTATTAACAACAGGCAATCGCAAGTTCCATTTCTCTTTATGATTTGTTTGTTTTATTCAGCGTGGTTCAAAACACATGCCAATATGAGACTATTGTTGTTGAGTCTGTTCTAGCTACGAAAACACTAGGAGAATAATAAACCGCATTTAGATAAATATAATAGACTGCATAACAAAATAGCTTTTGGATGTCATATTCGGTGAAGAAAATAAAAAAAACATCTTAATCATCTATAGATTACATTTTTCCCCCAGATTTTCTCTCACCAAAATCTTTGTCATCATCACCTTTCTTCAAAAAGAATTGCACCTTTCTGTTCACTTTGATTTACTTCACTATTTTAGTAGTTTTCACTGCTTGAATCAGCGGTGATTTGCTTTTGCTTTCTTTTTTTTTTTCTTAATTTTTTTTTTGGTTAAAATATTTCGATCGATAATCAATTACTGTCATAATTTGACGATAGTGTTGTATACTGTATAGCATTACTACTTTTCCGAAAGTATATGTTTTTGTGAGGTGGCATCCAAATCCAATTATACCTATACGTCCGGAATAGGAATTTAATGTAGATTTGTAAATTTGTGGAGACTAGAGAGAAATTGTTAAACAAATTACGTAAAAGAAAACAGGGTATAAATTTATGGAACTTCTCACAATGTTTAAATTACTTCTAAAGATCTGAAAAGGAATG
Source organism: Parasponia andersonii (assembly GCA_002914805.1). Lineage (NCBI taxonomy): Eukaryota > Viridiplantae > Streptophyta > Magnoliopsida > Rosales > Cannabaceae > Trema > Trema andersonii. Next base: position 250,273 of record JXTB01000173.1, read on the forward strand.
AAGTGGTTCTAATTTTGGTAAACACTAGAGCATTGATTGTCAAAGGAATGTGTGAAAAGTTCTAACTTTCTCTTTTCTTTTTTTATTTGTTGTTTACATTTCGTTGTTGACAATATTCGGAATTAATCAACCATAATGAGTCTGCCGCGATAAAGAGCTCTTCACTTTACAAGAAATTTTAAGTTTGAGTCATTTTCATAAGTGATCAGAATATATTGTCCATTCACTTCATAAGAGATTCGTAATGGAAATCTGGCCGAGTAGAACTTTTGCTAATTGATCTTTTCTAATATTTTAACAATTTTTCAAGAAAAAACTGCTTTCAAACTTATGTTTTTCTTAAAACACTATTTATGAAAATATTCAAGATATAAATAATAGTGAATCCCATTACATTAAATTTCTTTTTTTAGGCATAATTAATCCTCACTATAACGAAAATATTTAACATGTAAATAAAGCTTAGGCTTAAAGCCTATTCTTAGCCCCCAAATTTTAGATCAAATCACACCTTACCTAACATGTGGTAATTCAAAAAAAAAAAAAACATGTGGTACATTTTTGTCAAATTTTGACAATTCATAGATGAAAAAGTCTAAATTGAGAAACTTTGATACAAACGGCGTCCAAAATAGGCTATTTCAAAAATCAGGAGCCAAATTGATATTTGGTCTCAAATTTAGAGGCTCGAAATGGGTTTAACCATAATGCTTATATCCTAATCGGATAAAACATGGGGAATAACATTTGCTATTATGTCGTATGAATCCGGTCCACGCCAAGTCAAAGAAATGACACAAAGATTGGCCCCACTTACACATAAAAGAACGTTGTCCCAATCAGATTGGGGTCTGTTCCACACGCGCCGAAGCGAAAGTGTGGTGCAAGCAGTGGTACGTTCTGAGTTGTGTAACCCTGTTAGCCGGCATGTGCCCCAAAGTTTCCGCAACTCTGTCTCGGCAAACATCCGATACGCGCGTGAACTACGTAGAGAGCGCCACACATGTCAGCGCACGCGTGTCTTTGCCTTGGACTTGTGAGGCGTTACCATTCAACGACGGTGGGCCCCTCACAAGTGTGGTTTTTTGCTTTGAGTGGGCCCACAATGGGGCCCATATCCACCATTTGGGCTCTACAAGCGTCGCTCTCAGTCTTTGCTGTACGATTGTTATTCTCTTTCTCTCTCCTACTCATCACTTGAAGCCGCGCAATTTACTCCGTGACTGGGGAGCCCTCATACTCCAAATACAGTGACCGTTCATTTGTGTAAGATTATTGTGCTTCTAAAGCAAAGCAAATAATTTATTTCATATTTTTCTCACTTAATTTTTTGATGGGTAAATTATATGTGGTAAATAAAAAAAAAAAAAAGGAAGAAGGATTTATTGTGTAATTAAAATAACAACTAGTTTAGGTACTAAAATAATGAAGTTTGAGTGGAGAAAATATTGTGGAAACTCTAACCAAAACACGTGACAATAGAGTGGGCCAAATATGCCCCCACTATGCGTACGTAGCTCCGTGGACACATAATGTACGTGTATTTTGTTCATTTTTTTCCCATTATTTCGTTGTTAGTACATAAAAAGAGGTAAGAATTTACTGATTTTGGTTTTATTTATTAAAAAAATGTGTAAAAATTGAGAAGGCCCCCGTTTTAAGGTCCTATTCCTGCAACGAGACAATGCAAAAGAAGTGACTGAGTTTTGAGAACGTTTCACGCCATATTAATCTAAGTGGCTATCATTGTAAGTTGGATGATACGCCACCTGCGAGGATTGGGCTCCTCATTCTTATAAAACGACACTAGATGAGTACAATTTTTTGTCCCCCCATCATGAGTTGTATACACTGGTCCTCTTTTGCTCTTATTTTATTTAGATTAGTGCAGTTAGTATCATCCTAGTGGCATAAACTTATAACTCTAGGTCGTGTAACTATCTGTGTCGTTCAGTGGATTGATCTTGAAGTGAAATATCGCGCCCATAAATTAATTTCCAATCATACCAACAATGGCAACTTGAATCAAAGATTTCTTTATCGAGAGAACGAATCTCTAATCATCCCGCCTATTTGCACAATGGTAATCACAAGAACTTATTAAACAATCATTGTTTCTTTGTGAATGCTATTCTTCACGGGAGTGGTTAGCACAGTAGCACAATAATATATAGGTATATATATAATATCATGAAAATTTTAAATTGATAAAATAATATTTATAGATAGATAAAAAAAAAATTATTATCGAAAAAATCCTGAGTTTTTTAATTTCAGCAAAAAAGAATCCTAAGTTTTCGATTATATCAAAGAAAATCTTGTCTTTGTTTAATATTAGTAAAAAAAATCTTGAGGTTTTAGTTATATAAAATAAAACCTTTTAAGTTAAATGACCTATTTTTTTTAATGTACACTGTCATTCGCGACTACGTGACGCTATATAGACTAAAACTATGTCACTATATATTGAAAATGTTGATTTTTTAGTTAAAATATATTTAAAAAATATCTCATAAATATAGAACACTTAAAAAGTAAAATTATTTTTTAATCACATTATATATTGAAAGATTAAATATCTATTTTGAGTTTAATTTGATTATATTTCAAAATCTCAATGTTTTATTTGATATAATTAGAAATTCAAGATTTTCGTTACTAGAATTAAAAAAAATTCAAGATTTTATTTAATATAGCAAAAAAATAAAGAATTTTTTTGGCTAAAATAAAATAACCCAATATTTTTTTTTCGATAACAACCTAAAAAGAAAAATATAAAATACCTATTGGATTGATGCCTGTATATGTATTTGCACATTATATATAAAGAACGGATTTATTTCCTAATAATTTTATTTTTTCTAAAAACGAGTTTAAGCAAAGGTGAAAAATCTTATTAAAATGTTGCTTAAGACTAGGAATAAAATTTAATGCCTTTATTTATCACTATAGTAGCTTCCAACTAATTAGAGAACGTATGCAATAAAATAGCTATAATGCTCAGTTTCGTATGAAAACAAAAATAAAAAGAAAAGTACATCTGATTTGCCACGCAAGGGATAACTCTCGTGAACTACACTATTAGTCGTCAGTCATCCAAACTTTGTTCAATATATTAGAAAACAAACAAAATGGAGGACCACTAATTCTAATTGATTGCTATAGCCTCTATTTGCAAATGCATGGATAATTTGTACTGAAAGTTCAGCTTCACGCAGAAATATTATACTTCAGATGTTATGTTATTTTTAAAAGTAAAAAAAAAAAAACAAGTATTCCGTAGCGTTATTTAACGAAAATGGTAAAATTCAGAATCCGAACACAGTCACCTCACCAGTAATGTAAAATTCAACAAAACTAACAATAACCCAAAAAAAAATTTTGCATCATGGTTCCTATTAAGGCTATAACCTTATGCATTATAAAAATATAATATATTTTTATTTAACTACTGGACTATCATAATTTAAATAGTTATTAAAAATAAATAATAATAAAAGTATAATTCAGTAGATATTTTTTATATATATATTATTTTGGTAAAAAAAAATTTATTATATATATTTTTCTATAAAAAATAACAGAAATAAATAATATTAACGATATACATCTTGTCATCCATTTTATTATACTCATCGAATTATTATCTAATAGTGGTCCAATAATTAAAAAAAATATCTACACTTAATTAAAAGAAATACTTAAATTGACAACCTAAAATTAAATATCAATTATTTAATTTTTTTTTTATTATAAAAGAAATATATAGCTAATTTTACTAGGATGAACAATGCTAAAAAAAAAAAAAAAAAAATCAGGGGATAACAGTTGGTTGAAGCACAGAAGCTCGAGCCCACCGTGGCTAAGGTGTGGTGTGGACTAAAGTTGTCTTTAACATTAGCGAACCAGATATCAAATATGGCATTAACCAACAAAACAAACCAGTTATGGTACCAGCACCTGAACAACTGACAGATACTGCTATGCCACCTGGCAATACGTAGACGGTCTTACTTCCGTGACCCGTATGTCCGCGACACACCGTAGTACACCTCCTCCATGAAAAAAATCAATCAATTAAAAAATAAAAAGAACACTGCAGTCGTGCGGTCCCGTAAAAATCCAAAAAGCCGTAAATTGGATTTAAAATTCCCGTTCTACCCCTCCTCATTTCCCACCGTATTCCCGCGCTTTAGAAAGTAATAAGAAAATAAAATAAAAAAGCGAAAAAACGCAAAAACAAAGGGCTGAAATCAGATCAGACTAGATTAGATTAGACGAGGACGAGGACAATCACCATGATGACCATGATGATGCCCCTGCCCTTCTCTGACCGGTGGGTCCCACTCTCACCCCCTTCCCGGGCTTCACTTTAAGAATCTATCTGTCCTCCATTACCGCAATCCAATGCCCCTATAGAAAAAATAAATAAATAAATAAAAATTAAGCCAAAAATAGCAAAAACCCAAAATTCAAATTTAAATTTAAGCTTCCGCTATATATATATAGCCTTCAGTTCTAAAGAAACCAACACTAGCCTGTATATTCATTTATGTACTTAAGTCACTCTCTTCTTCCCCGACTAAAATGCGCCAGGGGTGTACCGGCCGGTATCTGGAGCCACCGGCTCCGGTGCTACTCGGGCTCACCGTACTTACCCTGGTCCTCTCCTCCTCAACCCCAGTAATCGGCTGGCGTCCATGGCCGAACAACTTCGCCTCCTCCAACGGCTCCGACCCACTCCTCGGCGCCTCCAAGAAATACGAGGGGTCGTCCGAGTTCGTTCACCTGAAATACCACATGGGCCCAGTCCTCACAGCCGATATTACCGTCCATGCTATCTGGTACGGCTCGTGGCAGAAGTCCCAGAAGAAGATCATCCGCGAGTTCATCAGCTCGATCTCGGCCGCCAATGCCAAACACCCCTCCGTCGCCGGGTGGTGGCGGACCGTACAGCTGTACACAGACCAGACGGAGAAGAACATCACCCGTACCGTCCGACTTGGGTCGGAGAAGAACGATCGGTTCTACTCCCACGGCAAGACCCTGACCCGGCTGGACATACAATCGGTGATCAAGAGCGCGGTCACGGCCAAGTCCAAGCCGCTGCTGATCAACCCCCAGAGCGGGATCTACCTCGTCCTCACATCGGGCGACGTGTACGTTCAGGATTTCTGCAGACAGGTCTGCGGGTTCCACTACTTCACCTTCCCCTCCATAGTCGGGTACACCCTTCCGTACGCCTGGGTCGGAAACTCCGGGAAAATGTGCCCCGGGGTCTGCGCGTACCCGTTCGCGGTGCCGGAGTACATGACCGGGGTGAAGCCGTTAAAGTCACCGAACGGTGACGTTGGGGTGGACGGCATGATAAGCGTGATCGGGCACGAGGTCGCCGAGCTGGCGACGAACCCGCTGGTGAACGCCTGGTACGCGGGTCAGGATCCGAGTTTCCCTGTGGAGATCGCTGATCTCTGCGAGGGAATCTATGGGACCGGCGGTGGCGGGTCGTACACGGGCCAGCTGATGGACGGCCACGATGGCGCCACGTATAACATGAACGGCATCAGGCGGAGGTTCCTGGTTCAGTGGGTTTGGAACCATCTGTTGAATTACTGTAGTGGCCCCAATGCTCTCGATCAGTAAATTAATTATTTAGACCCTGAGTTTCTTTTTTTTTTATTATTATTATATATATTTATATGATATTTTTTTCCTCTTTTTTAATTCTTGTATTTTTGGGTTTATTTTTTCTTGGTGGTGCTGGGCTCTTTGGATTGGCTTTTTTCTGTGAAGCTTGCTTGTTTAACGTATAATTATAATTCGTTCAGGTAGTTGAGTTTGTTAATTATTGTAATAACATCTTCTTAAACTATATTTTGGTTATACTGAGACTCTGAAAGGTGTGTTCCCGCCTCATTTGAAGTTAGTTGTATAAATGCATTATGCATTGAATAAAGTTCTTTTTTTTTTGTTTAGTTTTTGAGAAAAGTTGTGTGGATTTATTTTATTTAAACTTTAAAGGCGTAATACTTCCTTTTCTTAAAAAAGGAAAAAAAAAAAAAAAAAGAAATATATACGTAAGTCATTTTGTTTATATTTATGCCCATTTACTTTGAAAGGATATGCTTTCTGTTTTCAGCACGAAAAACATAAGTATAATCTTTCAAGTAGTAATTATAGTAATAAAGAATGGTTCAATGGTGCGTAATTCTACCCGCTGGAGTATTTAGTGAACATTAACTTTACCTAATTAATCTTTGGTGGCCTTCTACTTAGGTAGTGAGAAATAAAGAAATGAAAATGCTTAAGCACCGTTGTGGTACTAAGCAACATATATTTAATAAAGCGAATTTCATACCTTTAAATTTAGGAAATGGGCAGTAGCCATTTAGAACTTTTTAATTAATGTCATAATCACAATTAGTACCACAATTAATATATCAGTTGTCATAGGCGCTGATGAAATGTGCCCACGTTTATAGGATGACTTTTGTTAGCGATCAAAGTATGCTGTTTCAGGATCTTTGATTGGCTCGAGTCTATAGTAGTAAAACTCAAGTGCATGAATTTGTGCTGAGATCTACTGAAGATTTGATGTTATAAACACGTTCGATGTTTGTATTGTTATCGTAAAGGAGCTTTAGTTTTCTCTAAAAGGGAAGGTAAATCCACAATATTAACAAAGGTTTTTTTTTTTTTTTCGAAAGCTTTTTTATTTACTTTTGAAAGCTTTTTTATTTTTATTTTAAGTCGATTACTATTTTTTTTCCCGCTTGAAAGTCGATTACAGTTAGGTGGTGCTTTATTAATATAGATCATTATCAGTCAAACTCATAGTTAGTTGAGTAACGAGTAAATATATATAGCGTACCAATTTAGTAGGTATTTTTTTTTCTTATCCATAAATATTAATTTAGTTAATGAAAATTTAGTATGTATATTTTTTTATTGTAAAAAATAAAAGAAAAATAACATTAATAATACACGTATTTTTATGCACTTTATTATAGCTATTAGATCAGTATTTGATGGTGATCCAACTGCTAAAAAAATACCTACTCATAGATTAAAAAAAAAATACCTATTGAATTGACAATCATATATATATTTATAAGATTTTTGTTCCTAATTGAACTTTGTAAGTTTGTATCGAGGCTAACTAGTGATATCACTTTGGTACCAAAATTTTGGTTATGCAATTAAGATTAATTTGGGTGTATATATAAATGGAAAAGTCGCTATAAAAAATGGTGACACTTCAGACAAATATAGTCTACTAATCTAACAACTCTTGGCAGTAACTTGGTGTATATCATGACCCACTTTTTCTCTTTTTCTTCCCAGTTTTCTTTGGCAACTTTATTGGGATTTGGGTGTTGAGGCTTATGAATTATGTTTATAGTTCTTCACTTATTTATTTATTTTCTCAATATTATCAAAATTCAATTGAGAACAGATACAGTTTCCTTTTCTTTTCTTTTCGGGTGCACTTTCTTAAAAGCGGCACGTTTTGTTTTGCACTCAAGACAAGGGGCACCAAAACCTAGTTGCTGCATACTAACCCAGCCAAAAGACATGAGAGGGGCACCAAGTGCTCCATGTTTCCACAATCCTTGCACATCGAAATTTATCTTTCGTATAATTTAGTAAAGGTAATTTTACAGTGAGAAAATTATATTTTTCTTTTATACTTTCTCAATTATTTCCCTAAAACCTACGCAATGAAAAAAAGCTTGGAAATGATGTCGTTATATAAAGTGACATTAATTTGTTTCTTCACTAGTCTTTGTTTACTATATAATTTCGTGGCCATTTATTTATTTATTTTATAACAAGTAAGATATCCAAAATTTTAAAACTCAACATTAAAAATGAGGACAGTTTATCAATCATGTTAAATCTATGATTATAGGTGTACTATATCATATGTTGTCATATTAATAGACAAATAAAAAAATATTCATAATTAAATAATATTCCTAATGTTAACTAAATGAATGTTTCACCACTTTCACCAAATAATGTTAGTGGTATTGATAACCTTTTTTTTTTTCCTCCTTTTGATCCGAGTTGGGTACCCCATGAAAGGAGAAAAAGATGCCTCTATTCTGCGTTCAAAGGCAATAAATGTTTTGGGTTTAAAGCTCAGTTGTCAAACTCATTTAAGAGAAAACCAGCTGGCTCTCACTTTCTATTTGCATCAACATGCAAATTATTGCATTATGGTAATATTCTTTCATTAACACAGACAAAGATATTTTTATAACTTGACCTCAAGTGGAAGAAGAATAAGAGTAGGTAGGTAGAATCCCTCGAAGACTTGAGAATTTGACTAAAGTACTAATTATCACTTGCCATTATCTTAATCAAATTACTTAAAATAACATTAGAGTTCCATTAGCCATCGACCGAAAAGCGGCAGCGGCGCCTGAAAGCCTATAGTGTGACCTAGAAGCACTCATTTTCCTAGAAATTTATTATATATTTATATATGTATGTTTGTATTTTTAAAATTTTTACTTTGTATACTTTATTCTTCTTTAGTCTAACGTTATAAGGAGATGCTCATAAAAATAGAACTTTAAGGGTCCCATACTTAGGCATTCGTTTTCATGGGGTCATTTTAAATGTGTATCATTGTGGCATGTATGTGAAAGTCCATTGATTAAATTGTAATGCACTAGTGTACTTGGCTGAAATTTGTCGAATGTAGTGGGAACTTTGGAAGAATCCCAGTTGGATTTTATTTTTTGAAGTGTTTGTATGTATGAAAAAATTGGTTGTATAGGACATAACGGGGAAGAAGTTGGTCAATTCAGCAACCAAAATTGAACCCCACGATTTGGGTTGGTGGTTGATCAAGGCTACGCATTTAACTTTGTGAATGGTTTGTTATTTGGTAGGCATTGGGACAACTTCTAATTAACTTCTTAGTCGACTCAGACGGTCCAATAATATTGGAAAGTAGTTCGCCAATGAATATTGGTCAGTGCACAACATGCTTAAAAGAAAACGAACCAAAAGCTCTATTCGAGTTGGAATGTAATTCCGACTAACATATAAACAATACAAAAATGTTAATAATAAAATATTCAATATTTATTTTGATACAGCCTTTGTTTCAACATTTTAGCGTTGCCAATAGTTCCAAAAGCGTTTGGTAATCAAAATTGGAGAAGATGATATATTTGCCAGGAACATGAAATTGTAAAGGGCTGCTCACTTCAAGTACTTTGGCTCCCATTTTGATGTTTTTCAATTATTAGATTCTGCATTACCCGCCAAAAGGTAGAAAAAGTAGGCAAATGTTTTTCTTTTCTTCTTTCAATAAAAGACGTTTGGGTAAAGGAAAAACAAAAGCAATTAAGAGAGTTGGTGCAAATTGATTAGTATTAAAGGGGAGGGCGAGAAAGAAAAGAGGCAATAATTAGAGGAGGGGACCTCCATCTAAATCTCAATGTCATCTAATTCTCATACAACTTTGATGAAGTGACACTCAGCGACAGTGAAGAAGAAACTCAAGCCAACCACAACGCGGCTTATTAATCTAATGATTGGGTCGTCCTTAGAGGGAAAATATTATTAAAAAAACTCTTTGAGAGTGGCACCTACAACTTTGACCCTCTATGAATTCAATTTCAACATAATCTTTGGAAAAATATTCGGATTCATCGAGGTTTTGTGACCATTCGTATTCTGGCACCCAATATTTGTAGGGTCGTTGTCCCATATCTGCCTATTCAACTACCTTATTGGCTGCACTATAACCAGCAAAACGCTTACTATAGTGCCTTGCAATTTTCTCAGACCAACACTATATGACTATATGTGGTGTCGAACATTTGGCAGAAAGAGCTATTTGGCCTTCAACTCTTGGAAGAGATACTATATTCAAACACTAAACAGAAGAAGAACTATTCGGTCTTCAAACATAACAAGTTTTTTCTTCCAAGTTCCAACTATTTGGAGTCCAGAACATTAGTTTTGACTAAAGAACTCGATTCTGAGGCTGAGGGTACATATGTCATTCGATTAAGATGTTTACGTACGCAATGTTTCACACTGTCCAAAATTCCTAGCTATCGTGCTTTGTTGGACTTTCTTGTCCTTTTAATGGTTATAACTTGAATTAGTTCATACTACCGTAGCCTTACAATTATGGCATTACTAGATATTGTCTACTTGGAAAGATTCATTCACAAGTAACATCAATTTAAGAAGAAGAATATCGTATGTCCCAATAATTTTAGGTACTTGTTTCTCATAACTAGCGTAGGTCCTCATCAGACTGATATCACCATGAATAACCACCACAAATAAATCCAATCAGTACATAGATTTTTCATTATCTTTAGCTTTTGAGCTGGACTCTACAGATTTTTCCACCCATTTTTCATTAACGTAAAATTATTGCATAGATAGTTGCCATTAAGAAACTTTCTGGGAAATCTTAGTGCTCAATTGTCGATCAAAGTCTCCATCCAAGCATAAACATCATGACACACTAACTCCATTCTTAATTGGGTCAGCTATTAATAGTTATGCAAAGAAGGTAGTTCACTGTAGGCGAACTCTGGACCTAGAAAGTAATTGGAAGATTTCAATAGGATGGTTAAGTGTATTTAGCCAAGAACATTTAAAGGGAGGAAAACTAAGCAATTCAACCAACTTTCGAATGAGAGCACATCAAATATGACAATGGAGTTGGGTTTGCTTACCAATGGCTAAGCTTGTAACCAAAAAACTAGACCCTTTTTATGTGGAAGGAATAAATGGAAATGGAAAAAGCAAACTGGGGAATAACAAGAGAAAGCAAAAGGACAGAAACAGAAGTGAACATGGGACAAGCTATATATAAAACGTTCTAGATTGAAGATGAGGAAAGCCATGCGATGCTCTTTCCTTTTCAACAAAGATCACTGACTAGAGCTGGTAATGTATATAGTGTAAAAAGCATTAGCATAGAAGAAACCCAATAATAAGATGGACGGGCTTATGAAAGTGAAGAAAAAGTATAGTCCACGGATAAAAGATAATGGCCTAAATTGTTCAGAAGGACAGAACAACTTATTGTAGCTAAAATCAAGCTGCAGAGATAATGAATTTTGTAAACTTGAATTGATAGGCTTGACTGAGGAGGATAGCTGGGTCAAAATAGGGTAATATTTCACATTGATGAACAGGAAGGACATCGGAAAAAGGTAGAACTAAATGATAATTCCAGCTAGGAATGCAAAAGGATACAGTGAAGGCCGGATCCTTTTCCTTGCAAAAGCTCTGATATTTTCTCATTCATATCTCTGTAAGGCATGAAAGCCACAACAAGTACAACCTACGCACAATATTGTTCGCAAATAATTGTAACATAGTATCCCCTTATACCTGAAAGTTATAGTACAATTGAATATCACTCCTGATCTTTAAGTTCCTCATTCTGCAGGTACTTCAACACTCCATATGCAACTGTTCCAGCAACGAACAAGACAACCGTTGGGGTAAATGATGGATACAGATACTTAACCAAGAATTTGTCCCACTCTTCTGGTAGGAAACCTGTACATGCATTTGCATAGTTTATCGATTAGACAGTGAAAGGAACACTTCAATAATACAACAAAAGTAGCCATTTGCATGTTTTCCGGTTATTTAAATCACTACACAACATACTGTCACCAACATCTCAACTTGTTAATCCTCTTCGATACTATTAAGTCATGACTCGACGTCATTAACTAACTACATTTTAGACTCTCTACGCAATGCATTTCCACTAACATCTTTAGTAGCAGATAAGTAATCCTCTTTTCAGAGTCATCATTCCATGAAGTCAACTAACTTACAGCTTCAAGTAGACTCAAACAGCAGCCGACCATGTGGATAGAGAGCAATGCATAAATACAATTAAAGCAGATAAGTTTCCGAACCGAGATTCAATTTCAACGATATAATTCTAAAGCTTCTGAAGAAAATAATATCACTATAAAACCTATCAATTAAAAGAATTCAAATTGATTAGTTATTATAACTCAACTGAACATATACAGTAGCCCACTAGCTAAAAGTTCAAGAAAATTAAGTTTAGCCAAGCTCCAGTATTTATCTAGTTACACCTATACAGACCTAAATAAAATTATCAACAATGCCAAAAATTAGAAAACACCCAATAACCATTCATACGATTAAAACCAATGTAATAGAAAATCTTCCAAATTTGAACTCAATTGAAGCTTAGACCACCGTACCCGACGCGGCGAGAAGGATGCCTTGAACAAGAATGATCCCGCCGAGCCCCAACCAAGCCAGAAGAAAAGCACTCTCATTTCTGCCCCTTTCTTTGGCCTTTTCATCGTCCCCCGCCGCCGAAGCGAAAGCGGGTTTTTCGACCGGAGACCGCCGAATTATCGAAGCCCTCTCTCGTTTACTCTTACTCTTCTTCTTAGTAGTACTCGCCGGGGTCGCATTTTCTTTGGCCAGAGAAGAGCCGAACCCCAGCCCCTGTGAGCCGGGCTTCTTGGGCTGGACCGGGGTCTCGCTGACCTTGACGGTGGATTCCGGTGGGTCCGACTGGTTCTGGGACTTGACTGTGAAGTGGGTTTTGGCGGGAAAGTGATGAGGAAGACGATAGGGTTTGGTGCCGAAACACGGACAGTGGACCTGTAGCGCCATTTTTCAGTTTTGTTGGTTAAGAATTTTTTCCTGGCACTCATTTGGGTTTTATATCTTTCTGATAATGGCATTTTTCTCCCCAGAACTTTTCCACAATATCAATTTATTCTATCTATTTTCCTATAATTACATTTATCGGTCTTCTCTACAACCTCGACATTCTATTCATTTTTATTTTTTTTAAGGGATACGGTAAAAAAAAATATTTCGAAGTTTAGGTATTCTGTGATTTAAATATTAAAATTTGGATTCTGTAAAATAATACTACGAGATTAAGAATTTTTGAAAATTAATATTCTTAATTGACTTTTTGAATAATTTTAACCGATAAAATACAATAATATTCTCAAAATTAAAATGAATAATATGGATTAGTCTAGTTTTAACGGAGAATATTATTATTATTTCATTCCTAAAATTTGTCAAAATTGAAAGTATTAATTTTTAAAAAATTTTATTTTAGAATATTAGTTTACAAAATCCAAATTTCAGGGTTTAAATTACATAAAATCAAAACTTTAAGGTATTTTTTTTGCACATATCCCTTTTTTGAAATTTCGACAATATTTTCAAATTCTCTCTTTCTTTCTTTCTTTTTTTTTTTTTTTTCCAAAATGACTCTTTTTTTTCTTTTTGTTCTTTTTTTTTCCTAAAAAAAGTTATGATTTAGGTGAAATCTTCAATAATCTTTTGTTTAACGAAGACCATAGTTTTGGGAATTATTCCCATAACAAGTATTATGTGCAACTCATTTGAATTTAAGTATTCCAATTCATAAGTAAAGACAATCTCGATTGTCCATCAATATAGAGCCTATGTGAATCCCACAATAGACTCTATAATGATGGACGATCGAGATTGATCAGAGGTATCAGTTGCATCTAATTGTAGCATAATTCTTATAAGTGATAGATGAGTTTTTATTTTTGAACATCATGAGTTTTTATTTTAATTCTTGGGAAATAAAGAATTCTAACTCATTACATACTATCTTGGTATAATATATTATGGTTATGGCTGCAATGGCTGATGATGGGCTAATATGACAATTATTAAATTTTAAAAAATAGTCTAAGTTCTAAATTCTAATACTTGAGACAAGTGGCATACCCACTGATCATGATATCTGATGGGAGTTAGATGTTACTAATATTCGTATATCTCCTATTTTGGAACGATATTATATTAAAAATGTATGTAGTTATCGACTAAACAAAATTAGCAGATGTTTGGTACTCTTATTTGCAAATTACAAGTGATATCAAGGGTTAAGGATATTTATCTGAATATCTAGTTTTTTTGATTGGATGCATTGATGATAGTCAATTATTATTGAATAAATTTAGCTTATTTTCTTTGTTTTATGATATATCATGATGAATTAATTACATTTGATTGGATTTGGATAGTCTTACAAATGTAGAAATAGCTTTACCATTTAAGGAATTTATGGAATTTATAGCAAAATAATCGATATATCAGTAGTGTACTCATATAAAAACTAATATATGCAGTACATAAACTAAATATAGTATATAAATAAATATACCAAATGTAAAAATATATATTTTAACAAAAAAATATTAAAATTAAAGCGAAGTGTTAAAAAAGAACAATCACTTTAATTTCTCAGACTATAATATTTTTAAATTTTACTCATCTAATTTTGATAGTTGTTGTAAATGCTACTATTCTATTATGGGCTCATTTGCAAAATACCCTTTGTAGAAAATAGTTTTAAGGAAGTACACCCACTTTCATAATTTTTATGTAATTATACTTTTTAAATGAAATATTGATTCTGAAGACTAATATATTGTATGTTAGCATTTGACACTAGGTTATTAGGGAGTATATTTTTTTTCTCCTTTTTCGTCCTATTTTTCTCTTTTACCGGTTCTTCTTCATTATTATCACCTCATTTCAACTAAAAATATGGAAACATCAGCAAAAATAAGCGAATTTTTTTTTCAATTAACTGTCAAGAACTTGGGGTCCTCCTTGTCATTACACTATCTTCTTTGACTATTTTCCAATTTCAAGGTTCAAACTCCTAATAAAGTAAATAGAAATTATATTTCTAAAAATTCTTCCTTTGTCAATATAAGTTTGATTAGTATATTAGAAATTATTTTTTTAGTAGAACTTAATATTATAGTAGAAAATAAAAAGTTTTTTTTTATCACAATGCTTAACAAGTCTGTCTAGTTTCTAAACAGGTCTGTCTAGAACTCGACAAATTATACATTATCGATTATACTTAACAGTATTATTGAGCCTTATTTCAACAATTATATATCTAGGCTCTCGATGCTATATAGAGAGTTTTAGACACATCTGTCGAGCCAGAGACCAATGATTGTCGTCTAGGTACTAGACACATTGTTTATCATTCTAAACAGTGGAATCGAATGACTATATATTGTGTCTACAAAGATCGATATTTTTGTTTAAATGCTAGATATTATTGTCTAAAAACTGAAAAAACATGTCTAATCACTCGAAACACATGTCTAGCAACTAAAAATATATGTCTGGCCATTAGAAATATAGGTCTAGCCATTAACACATAAGAAACCTAACTAAATTTAGTATTTTATATTACTAATATATATATATATATATATCTTCTTTTTGTACTTTATTTGTTGTTCAGATATGTCATCAACACATTATTATATAATGGCGTTGGGAGAAAAATAAATATTCTTAGAATTAGAATAGAAAGAGACAACGATCAAGATACATTATAGTTGAATCGAACATAATTTTCAATCAGCTGGTAGATGAGGTATATAAAAGTACGAAAATCAACAAAAATATCTTTGACATATATATTGTTCTAATAGTTGAAAAAAAGAACATAGGTATGATCGCTTTCATTTGTTGGTAGAAGAAAGACAATATCCCGTTATGAGTAACATTGATAAGAAAGTCAGGAAATATAGCTTATAACGAAACATTTGTTTCAGGGCTTGATAATATAGCAAATCTAAGGGAATATAATGATGATATACAAGGCTTTATCAAAAAAGAAAAGAAAATACTTTAATTGTGAAATTTATGGACATAATAAAACTTCATATAAAAATTCTATAATGTACTTAACAAATGGTCTTAGTACATCCTAAGTATTATTATTGTCTTTATAACTAAGGTTTATTTGCAATTATGTTTAATTTGGTTAATGTCAAATTTTATTTCATTATAATTAATATTTGGTCGATAGATGAAAGATCTATAATATTGTCTAGCAGATAAACAGTTTGTTTCGAAAGCTAGATAAAAATGTCTATCAGATAGGCAGTTTATCTAGAAAATTCGACAATAATATCTCACGGATAAAGAATGTGTATAGAAGGCTAAACAATAGTACCTACCCAATAGATAGCTTTGCTAGAAAGTTAGATAAACATATCTATCAAATAGACAACATGTATGAAGAGCTAGACAACTCGTATTCAATAGCTAGA
>JXTB01000173.1:266494-280288 GCA_002914805.1 Parasponia andersonii
TTTCTAATAGTAGTAGTGATATATTATCATTATAGTAGTGATGATAATTCAAAACTCACTGATTTTATAATTTAATATACTTATTACTCATTATACGTAGTTACTGACTTTGTAATTTAGAAGAATAAAATTGTTACTAAGTTTCCAATAGTAATAGTGACATATTTTCATTATAGTAGTGATGATAATTCAAAACTCATTAATTTTATAATTTAATATAATATACTTATTATGCATTACACTTAATTGTTGACGTTATAATTACAACGAAAAATTATGACTAAGTTTCTAATAGTAATGGTGACATATTTTTATTATATAGTGACTAAGTTTCTAATAGTAATGAACAAAATAGTGAATAAGTTTACAAAAATCACTAATTTTGTAATTATATTGTATTTAATTGGGTTTATATCAAATCTTATTTCGTTATAGTTAGTATTTAGTCGATAAATAATTTTCCTAGAAAGCTAGACAATAGTATATATAAGACTGACAACTTATCTAGAAAACTAGACAACTTGTGTTTAATAGCTAGAGCCTAGATATATCATTGTTGAGATAAAACTCGACAATACTGTCAAGTGTACTCGATAATTTATAATTTATTGAGTTTTAGACAAATTGTCTAAAAACCTAGACATCCTTATTTATCTCGATCTACGTTTTTTCTCTATAGCAGATTTCGTCGTTTTACAATCTATTTTTCAATTTACAGTTTTTTAAGCTCAAAAAATAACCAAAAATTTTATACTTTTCACTATAGTTTTAAGTCATACTAGAAAATAACTTATATTCGATGATATACAATTTGATGAATTCTAGACGAATTGTCTAGAAAACTAGACAACCTTGTCTATCCAAATCTGGATTTCTTCTTCGTAGCGAATCTCGTCGCTTTACAATATGTTTTCTAGTTTATAGTTGTTTAAGCTCGAAAAATAACTAAAAACTTTTTATTTTTCACTATAATTTCAAATCCTATTAGAAAACAACTTTTAATCTACAAAAAAAAATCATGAGTATTGATGAGATGGGTTCGATAGGTTGTGATTATTGTGCTTTCGACATGTTCTGAGGAACGTGAGGTGGGAATAACAAGTTCCGTTAAGAGCATGGATGGGTGGAGATGAGAATTAGAATGAGAGATAAGATCAGATCACGATGAAAAAGAAAGAGTATATGTTTTTTTTTTTGTTTTTTCTTTCTTTTTCCTTTTTATTTCAGTTTTAACTAGTGTCATATTTGTCATTGTACAAAATTTTTATTTAAAACGAGTGGTTTTAGTCAAAAAAAAAAAAAAAGAAAAGAAAAAAGTATAATGCCTAAAATCAACTATCAAAGAAGAGCATTTGACTCGATTTCCCTTTTATTATAGCATATTTGGTTAAGCTTAAAATAGAATACATAGTATGAGAAATATGAGGGTAGTATTTGATAATAACAAAGTTTAGGGGACTAAAAAAGTAAAAGCCACACTCAAGTCTCAAACGAGGCCAGTCCACGTAGTCGAGCAAGAGATTCTTTAATTCTTTGTGCTCCACAAGAATCTCCAACTCAGAACCAATTCCCCAATTTCTTCTCCGCCACCCAAAAAAAAAAAAGAAAAAAAAAAAGGAGTAATGTTCTCTGCTTCAAACCTTCAACAATTGCCAAACCATTTTAACTCTTTTTCTTTTCTTTTTTCTCAATAAATAAATTAATAAATACAAAAAAATCATAATATTTCTATTTTCCTTTAATGGAAATTCTCGGTCTCTCCACACACTGCTTCGTTCCTCCCCATGGCAGCTGCAGCTCTCTTCACTTCCCCACATTTTCCGTCACTTTCTCACTCACCAAACACTCTCCGCTTTTCACAGTCACGGCGCCGGCACCGCTCTGTTATCCGAGCTCAAATTCGGGGAGAGAAGAGAGGCGTCGCCGTCATCTGGTTCAAGCACGACCTTCGCATCGACGATCACCCGGGGCTCGTTGCCGCCACCTCCAACCACCTCGCCCTAGTCCCTCTCTACGTCTTCGACAACCGCATTCTTCTCCGTAATCTCTCTCTCTCTCTCTCACTGACATTTTCTTTATTTTCATTGTTTTCGTTTTCGTGAAATGACTGATTGGAGCATGAGTTTTTGCAGGGTTTTCTGATGAAATGCTAGAAATGGTTCTTATAGCTTTGGAAGTTTTGAGAAATTCGTTGAGAAGTAAAGGGTCTAATCTGGTGATTAGATTGGGGACTGCTGAAAATGTGATAAAGGGACTTGTAAAAGAGGTTATTACTTATTATTAGTGGAATTGTATTGTTGAGTTTGATAACTTGGGACTAATTCAGTCACTATTCAATTCAATTCAATTCAATTTCGTTGAATTTTATCGCATTGAGGATTGTGTAACAGGTAAATGCGACCCATGTATATGCCGAGGAGGAGGCGGAACATGACTTAAGGAAGTTGATGACTGTTGCCGAGGAGACCTTGGAGACACTGCCTTTTCCTGAAAAGGGCCCAAAGCTTGTTCTTTGGCGAACCCCATTTTATGATATAGAGGTGATCATGATTATGATTATGATTATGATTATGATTGTGCTCTTTTTCTTTCCATATTTTTGTTGGTGATTTTAGTTTGTTTGATCGGAGCGTTTTCACCGGGTAATGCTGTGTAGAGCTTGATGGATCTTCCTCTTTCGTATGAAGAATTCAATAAACTTCGATTTCAAGTATCTTCACCACTTCCTCCGCCGACACTACCTGATACAAGCATGGAATTAAATTGGGGTAAGTTTTTGTGCTATTATGCTTCAACTTGAATTTTCTGGATTTCTGGTCTGCGAAAGTGGTTTGCATTATGCTTTATAGAGAGTGTTAAATTTTGCCATGGATTAGGTCCTATTCCCACGTTGGATGAGTTGATGGAATTTATTATGAATGTAAATACAAGGAAACGAAAAAGTAGTTGGAGTTCAATCAAGGAGAAGTCAGCTGAGAACTTATTGATGAAGGAATTATTGAAGACTGGTGCAAGCAACCAAAGTAATTCCAGCTTTAAAAATGCCCAAAGTTTCCAGCAGAAAAGAGTAATTAATTCTGTATTTGTCACACGAGAAGGAAGTGTGGTGGGGGGTGGGACGAACTCTGTATTGAATGCATTGGCTGCATACTTGAGATATTTGGAGGGAACAGCTCGAGATGACTGGGAGGAGTAAGTCGTGATCTTTTCCTCTGGCTTCATGTTGAGCGTCTTTATCAGGATCTATTTTTAGATGGTCTTACGTAGTCGAGGATTAATTTTTGCAACTCTGAAGTGATTCTGCTCACGTTTCTTTCTTTCTTTCTTTCTCTGTTCTTTTTACATAACATTTCATTATAATGCTACAGTATTCACTTAGTGAGAGAAGCAAGAACTGGTTGGTTTTTGCTAGTACACATTGGCATCCCATCATTTCTCGAGCTATATATAATAATATAATGTACATGAAATGATTGACTGCTTTGGAACTTTTATTTTTAGGCTAAAACATTCTCTGGATAACTCTCTTCCAGGGTTCATGAAAGGATACGCAATGCCGAAGCTCGGGAAGGAGCTTCATTCATTAAACTCTTTGGTCCTGCCCTTTCCCTTGGCATTATATCTAGAAGGAGAGTGCATTATGAAGCTATCAAGTATGAGAAAGATCGAAACGCTGGATTCCTCTCTCCCTTTGGGTATTCAACTGTCTCTGGCGCTGCAGCAATTAATGCTGTTTGCTCAATGGAGGTGCTAATTTTTATGGCTAAATTTTGCAGTAATGGAGAAACCTTGATTATGTTTAATTGAGGTGGTTTGTTGGTAAACTACCATCAAGGTGCTTGTTTTGATGTTTAAGCACATATTAATTTATCTGAAACTGTTTTTTGTTGCAGTGGTACTGGCTCATGTCTCTTAAATGTCAAATAAGCGGAGACAGAACTTATGGGATTCGGATTTGGAAATGGAAAGGCCATCTGATTCAGGTAAGCCATTTGGAACTGTCTAACGCTTTCCGTGAAATGTTACTTTTCCACCCCTCCTGAGTTATATGCACACGTTACTCATATCCTGATTTAACTAAATTAGGTTGTAGCTTAGTGTAATTCAACCTTCAATTGAGGAAGTATTTTTTTTTGTCAGTATACAGTTGCTGGTCACAAGGGTCCTGCTATTCTTCTCGTCCATGGTTTTGGTGCCTTTTTGGAGCATTACCGGGATAACATTTATGACTTGGCTGAAGGGGGAAATCAAGTTTGGGCCATCACATTGTTAGGATTTGGAAAATCAGAAAAGCCAAATGTTGTGTACACTGAGCTCATGTGGGCAGAGTTGCTAAGAGATTTCATTGTTGAAGTTGTGGGTGAACCAGTCCATCTCGTCGGGAACTCAATTGGTGGTATGCTTTAATTTAACCTGCATTCATGCATCCATGCACACATCTGTGGCAACATCTTTGCTTCACTGGTTAGTTTTGGCTCTCTAAATGTCACAATTTACTTGCCTGCAGGTTATTTTGTCGCTATTCTTGCTTGTTTTTGGCCCACTTTGGCCAAATCCGTTGTCCTTGTTAACAGTGCTGGCAATGTTGTGCCAGGATATTCCTTTGTGCCATTTACTAAAGTGAGTCTGAAAAACCCTGCAAGGTGCACATGTTAAATATAGCATGCAGTGCATTTGTATCTGATAACTGAAAGCTGTTTCAGGATAGACAAACTTCAGGTGCTGCTTGGCTGGGTGCTCGACTCCTTGTGTTCTATTTGAGGTCAAGATTAAAAAGCATAGTGAAGAATTGCTATCCAACTGTAAGTAGTCTCTACATTGCTTTCTCCTATTCCTTATGCTTCTTCTAAATCTGTTATGACATTTTATTTCACTACATTTTTGCTTTGCAGAAAACAGATAGAGTTGATGATGGGCTAATTAATGAAATGCTGAGAGCAGTATCCTTTTCCCACTTTTCTACATTTATATGTACATAGCTATCTTTCTTCTTGACTAGCTAATGGGGTGAGAAACCACTTTTCTACATGTATATCTATATAGCTATCTTTCTTCTTGACTAGCTAATGGGGTCTGAAATACCATGACTAAAATGGTCAAGAGTTTCGTCTTGACTTAAACTACAGTCTTATGATCCTGGAGTACTAGCGGTCTTGGAAAGTATTTTCAGCTTTAATCTCACACTTCCTCTTAATTATCTCTTGAAAGATTTTGAGGAAAGGGTTTTAGTTATCCAGGTGAGCATCTAACCAGGTTCTGGATGTTTGATTTCCCAGCTAATGACTGGTATAGTTTTACCTTTTCCTAATCAATTCTTATTACCAGGGAATGAAAGATCCAATATCAGACTCCAAATCAAAATTGGCTATGCTTAGAGAGCACTGCGATCGATTTGTAATCAAGGAATTGGATGCTGGTGAGAAAAATCCTTTTCTCCTGTATTCTAGTTTTTCTCTTAAATTAAATCTGATGAGCCTAATGCTTTTGAAATTACAGGGCATTGCCCCCATGACGAGCTGCCGGAGGAGGTGAATTCTATCATAGGCGAATGGATAGTGACTCGAGAAAGTAAAATTCAAGTCGGTAGTATTGCACTAGAGCGGACTATCCTATGTACAGAAGGACAATAAGTTGGTATCATTGAAGAAATGAGTTTGTAAATATATTTAGTAGCCGGCTGATATAAGTTTTCTTATCTCAAAACTCGGCAAATAATTTGTGAAGTTATCAAGTAGAGGTCGTTTTCATGAGGTAAATCTGAGATCGATCTGAAACGAAACTTGTCCATAAGCTATGAAGTAAGAAACGATATCTTTGGTAAACGACATGCCTTCATCCATGCCTTTACCGTGTGTGTTTAACTAAATTGACATGACCGGACAGAACGACTTATCATTTTATCTACAGATCAAAAGCCAGTCTTTTCACAGGGATGACGATAATGTGCCTTTGTAATATTAATACGCTCGTTTTATAACCGAAATGGAAGTTTGGTCGTAAGACTATACGACAAGCCGTTTTCAGCATGAAGGAAAAGAATCCAGGTGTAAATCACAAAAACTTATCATAATAAACGTCATTTCATAATAACTAAAATAAATAACATGTATGCATTGTATCAATTAATTAAAAGTTGTTTAGTAGATTAATCCAAGAATTTTTTCTTTTTCCCTGAGAGAATAGAAAATGTTACAATTTTACATATTTGTTTTTCCCTTTAAATAATAATTAGAAAGCAGGACCTAATATCCTGAGTCATTGACCTTTTTACCCTTAAAAAAAGCCGTAGTAGCTGCCTAAGAAAAGCAGTAGTAAATACTTGAAATATTATCAATCAAATACAAATAAGCTGCACTAAAAATTGCCATTTACCAATTATCAAAGCTCTGAAATTGAAACAATTGTTTCTCAAAAAATAAAATAAATGAAAAAGCTTTCAAACAATAATGTAGAATGGGCAACATTTCTTGTCCAGTCCATTCACAAAAATAAAAAAGATCCAGTGCTTTCTTCTTTTCCTTTTAAACCCACCTTGGCTGGAGCTCAAAGCCTCGATCTTTCGCAAAACTTACAAAAAAAACTCTCATAAAATCCCGTTGCCGGTGCCCAATATGGATTTTCCCAATTGTTTAAACGCCTTCTTAAAGTTTTAACTTAAGCCCCCTACAGATTGATCTGGTACGTCTTCTGATTTCTGAATTTCAATTAGGACACATGGGCCTACCTTCTATTTTTCAAGACACCAGCTTCATTTCGTCACAAAGACTGGTAATATCGGGAACTATCCCACCATTACAATATCTTAGAACACCATCTCCTACTAGACCATTTAATATATCAGCTGGTTCTCTGGCTCCCCCATGCTGTAAAAATTCTTTTCTTAGGGCAACTCCTGTGCTTAGAGATAATGGATCCTCTTTGCAAAGCTTCTTCCATATGCTCGCAGCAAAACACTTGGCATACAAGTAGCTATAATAACCTACACAAGTAAATTTATTAGCGCACAAGTTCAATATATACAAAAAATTGATGCAATGAATTATAAAATGTCAACACTGAAAGTTACAGGTTAATCAGTAGAACGGGACAAATCACTGCCCTCGGGTGAAAATTACATCGGCCCCACCATAGATCCCACTCCAACGGAGAACTGTAATGTGTCAAACGTGTATGACGCTAGCGCAACTTTTATATAGGCAATTAATAAGAGATTTACTTGCATCAGCAACAGTGGATAACATTTTCTGCCTGTGCTGTGTGTGCACTGCTATCACTTTGGCCCAAACAATTTCTTAAATATGGCATCGTCTGATCTAGTCTTTCAATGTTCTAGTAGGAGATGGGTTCAATTGAAACAGTACGAATTCAAAGCATACCTGCACCATAATTCAGGAGGTGGTTGAATCGGGACTGCCAATGTGTGCCCTCTACGTGCTTCCAACTAGTGTATTTTGTTTTCAAGTCTGCAACAATAGAACTCGTGTCCCTTGGTGGGTTTGGCTGCTCCCCAAAAAGTGTTTGGTCAATTATGGCATAGAAAATCTAAGAAAAGAAGCAAAGAAAAGATTGGTCAGTACTATCCTATTTTTTCATTTTCTTTTTTAATGCTTAAACGTTTTTCTTTTACAACATTATAATGCTTAAACGTTGCCTAAAGGCAGTATTTCTTAATTTGCTAGGGGCCTTTGGCAGTAACCTGACGTTGCAATTCGGTTGCAGCAAACATCTTTCTGGCACCCTCCATTGATTCAACCAACTTTTGTGGGATTACTTCACCTGTTGAATAGTGTCTAGCAAATGTCCTCAAAACTCGATAATCCCATGCATAGTACCTAGGCACGCCAGTAGAGAAACTATATTAAGTTGACTACGGCAAGGCCACAAATAATCAATAAGACCGGTAAACTCTATAAAAAAATACATAAAAGAATAGCTGTGTTTATAATAGTATGCAATCTGATCAGTTAAAGGCATCTAGCCGAAAACACTCTCAAGACAAAAGACTGAGATGTGCTGGGCATGATCTGCGTCAAAGTAATTTCACTGATCATGTTAGAGTGGTTTGGAATGCTAACAGACAATTCTGTAAGTTTATTGTTTGAAGAGAAAGTAACAGCGGGAAATTGTCACCATCATTAATTTAAAATATTTAGTGATACGTTTGAATGCTAGCGTAGCTAACATTTCTTATGAATAAATGTAGGTGCTTTGCCCTTTTATCAAATATTCAGGGGAATCAATAAAAATGATTAATATAAACTAGAAAAAAATTCTACTAAAGAAAAGTAGAACTGCATGTGATGCATACTGCAAGCATACTAACTAAATACGTTTCATTAAATCCTAAAACAATATTTAGCTTGTATATTTGAAAAAAAAAAAAAACCAAACAAACAAACAAACAAACTAACAACAATTGCAGCATGTTACTCACTCAAATAGGTTTGAAGGTGTTTCTGCTAAATCAAGAGCCACCCTGGTACCAGAAAAATGTTGGTAATCCTACAGAGGAAGAGCAAAAAAATAAAAATGTGAGAGAGCATGTCGGTAGGGACGAGATGAACCAGCAAGTTGCTTCTGTAACAAGCTATTTATTGAATACCGTTCTTGAAAGCAATGAGTGAAGTGCATGCCCAAACTCGTGAAAAAGTGTTTCTAATTCCCAATGATTTAGTCTCACGTTTAATGGATCAGGAGAACCTAAAAAGTTGCAAACGAGAGCTACAACCTGTTGTATCACCATAAGCACATCAAATCATGATTACATAGTCATACTTAAATTTTGTAAAGATAATGATTATATAGTCAGTTGTATAGTAAAACAAAATATTTTGACACCGAAAAAAAAAAAAAAAAACTACAAGAGGCAAGAAAGCATATATTTACTTACAGGCAGTTGGTAATCTGTCTCAGAAACTCGGCGACCCCCTTTAATTGCAAAATGAGCACAACCTGGATACTTGCCCTTCCTTGAAAGCAAATCAAGATACAGATACCCCAAGTCACCCTGAAACATAAGGATGATGCTAGATGAATTTTTGTGGAGATGGTGAGATAACAGGAGTACAAGTTAATATATATATATATATATTATTAAAAAAAGATAGAAAAGAAGAAAAAAGGTGAACTTGTAATGTTGCAAGATTTCTTATTCTTGAGGGATTAAGCCCAAGTCCTTGATGCCGCAGACAAAATATCACCAAGGACTTTTAGTTCATCTAAGATATTCTATTAACTCAATCCTGGAAAAGGCCCATGACAGTCTTTCACTGCCTTAATCTTCAAGCAATGTAACTTTTACTTCCACAACCCTCTTTAATCTTTCACTAGCAGCAAACTGAAAGCAAAACCATCAAGCAATTCTTCATAAACAACAACTAGATTCGCTGAAAACATTTCAGCTCCCCCTAATTACTTGTGAACAGAGTGACAACATACAAAAACCAAAATATTACCGAAGTGCTGTCTCCATATAAGTCCTACAGTTTATGATGGATACAACATATAGACAATTATGCGTAGGATAAAAGTATCTTCAATATTATAAGAGTTCTATCAAAGATTTCACATCTCAAGAACAAATCATATCAGCCATCACCGATCTGAATACCTCGTCAGGATGATGTAGTGACATTTTAAGCACATCTGGGTGCCACGATTCACCAGGTGCTAGGGGGACACTGCAGAATGTTGCACCAAATAATGACTGCACCAGCACTTTCAAACCCTTAATGCATTGTGGCAAAGGAAAATATGACGCTACAACCTGCACAACAAAGAATCATAAACAATCATACTTCCGAAAGCAAAGCAGTATTCTTAGCTAATGCATATGATGCTAGAACAAAGAAAGTCCATCCTAATCTAAAATGTGAAAGATAAAATTGAGTCTTTGCACCTATCTTATTCTTTTTCTAAGATTGCATCACAGAAGTTTTACATAAGAGCAATGAATAGAGCCTTCAAATTCTCAATGCCACTGCCCATAATTGACATACAAAAAGAAAATGAGTAAAGAAGTTACCGAAGAGTCCAAGTTATAGGTAGAAGACTTCATTAGTGATGTATAATATGCCTCATCCCATGGCTCTAAATCTCCAGATCTTTGACCACATTTTTCTCTCCTAAAATCCCTAATTTTCCTGTACTCCTGCAATTATTTTGTATATATATGCATTTACAAAGCTTCTTGAAGTATAATTGCAACCCAAAAAGTTATTTGAAAATAAGGATACCTCATCAGCACTGGGTCGGATGATGTTGCTAATGTCTTCCAAGAATGACATCACAACTAGTGGAGATGAAGCCATGTTAGGCTTCATTGAGAATTCAGCATAGTTTCTATACCCTAATATCTGCAGTTGCCAAAAAGAAGGAATATGAATAACCCCCTAATTAGAATTGAGTACACAAAACTTTGCTCGAAACATGTGCAATATTGTTGCACATTCGATAATATTACGTAAATATAACTACTAGCATAGATGATCTAGGACATCAAATCAAATTGCACCATCTACTGCACAATCACTAAGCACTGCACACGAAGATCATTTACCTGAGCTAGCTCATGACGAGCACCCATAAGCTTGTTAAGAACACCAAGGTTTGCCTGAGGGGAAGAATTTCCTCGGGCATATGCCATTTTCCTCACCTAGAAACAGTCCAATTTAATACATCAAGTCCAAGCCATACTCTGGCAACTACAACTAAAATTTAATTATTATTCATAACAGCTTCCTAACACAGCAACATTCCAAAACAAAGAATACCAAAGATATTCGAATAGTGATGAAGACTACCTCATCATCAGGTGTCAATTGGAGAATTGAGGATAGAGTTGGTGGATCTGTTTTTATCCTGAATCCCTTTTCTTTCATGGTATCTCTGGGCTTTAATGGCTCCCTTGAACTTGCTGATGTTGAACGATAAATGGGCTTAACAAGATGATGCAAATTCTTGGGGATTCGTGATGATGGAAATACATCCACAGAACCTGGGTCAATGATGATATTTTCATTGAACCTGAAGCATATCCAAATGAACTTAAAAACAAGACTATGATCACTTGCATTAACAATAAAAGACTCCTCGAATCAAACACAACTCAATTAAGTGCTTATTGACCCTACCTACAGACACAAAATATAATAGTGATAGGTCTAATTGAGTCCCCAATAAATACTCGAAACAAAACATGGAGACAGACTGTCCTAGGACCTTAGCTCATGTGCTAAAGTGTATGGAGTCTGTCTAAGCTTCAACTAGCAGTTTTAAGAATTGCTGACTTCGAGTAATCCCATTATCTGAAAGGACTTAAACTCAGGTTTCTGAACAGCTTCAGAAGCAAGGGGTATGATGAAAGTCATCATTCGGTCCATAGATTATGTGGTTTTACTTAATTGATTGCATAAGTGATAAAAAAATATAGGTTTCTCTGATTTTTCTTGATGAAACTCATTTCTCTCATTTGCATGATAATAAAAAGAAGCATGAACTAGTAAATGCAAAAATTGATTACAAATTTACATTATCAAACTTACTCTCTGCAGAGCTGAGAAATCTCTATGCTTAGTTGATTTACTTGATCTAATTTCTCTGCAAAGGAATAAAAGATTGTATTATGCCTAAGCTTAGATCAATGCTTCAACAGAAATCAGACTTAAAATCAATAGCTACCAGCACAAAGATGGATTCCACCCCTCTCAAAGTCAATACGCAAGTAATGCGCTGCTCTTTGGGCTTCCTTGGTAAGCAAATGTCTTTCTCGCTCAGCCTTTTTCACCGCATCGTAAAGGGTATGATTTGTGTTAAGATACTGAAAGGCATAAGGAAAAGTATTACTATACTCGAAACAAATCATGATCACCAAAATACAACTCAATCATATGAACTATGAAACACAACAATGTTAACGTATAAATGGTTCCAATTTAATGATTGTGCATCTACTCCTCATTATGGTTCTAAAAAAAAAAAAAAAATCTCCCCGCCCAAAGCAAGTGTTGCCCACTAACCACTACGCAAAAATATCTTATCATGGTCAGTTTAGTCTCAACTCAACTCACTCCACAAATCGATCTTCTGTACGTTGGACTTTATACATTCCAACAGACGAGCTCTTCGAATCCATAAATACAACAATCTAGAACAAGTGAAAGCTAAAAGCAGTTAGTTCACACGGTCACCTCACATGTAGATACTCATTAATTCTCATCCACGCTTTGTTTGCTTCTTCGACGAATTCCCTGATCCAAAAATGAAAAAAACAATTCAAAAATGAAAAATTCTTAGATCATTTAAAACCAAACCAAACCTGTCAGGATGAGTGTGTCTACAAAGCTCCGCGGAGTCAACAACGGAACAAATCTGAGAAAGCAGGCGAAACACAATCATACAAAACAATCTGAAAAAAAAAAACACGCAAATCAGAGCTGAGAATGATAATAAGCATACAGTGTCAGAAATCTCATCCATGGCTCCGATAATTTCCGATGAAGAAGGCATTGTAGCAATGTACGAGACCAGCTCTCCGGACCTGAAAATAAAAAATTAAAAAAAAAAAGAAAAAAGGGAAAGGTTTTTGTAAAGTGGAATGTAATCGGTTATGGATTATGTTTAGTTGAATGTTGCACCTTTCAATGGCGTCGTCAACGAAACGCTGAAAGCCTTTGGGGTTTTTCAAGTGAGGGAAACCATAGAGGCCGGTGGTGGTGGCCGCGGCGGAGGTGTGGAGGCGACCGGAATGTCGGGGGCGGTTGAGAATCGGGTTCAGGAAAAGTTTCGGGGCGTATCGTCGGAGGAGGAACGACATGGTTTCGTTTGCTGATGGAATTGGCGGCAGTGCCTGGCTGCTCAGCTCTATGATTTTTCACTGCCTTTTCATTTTGAGCCTCGGCCTCCTATTATTATTATTATTATCTATTTTAATAAATAGAATAAGATAAAAGGGTATTAGGAAAAACGACGCCTTACTATAAAAAACGACATCGTATTTGTCATTAATAGTTGGCGAATGCTACGTTCTTTCCCTAACAAACGACAGGACAAACTTTAGTTACTTTTGGGTTATTAAAAATGCATTAAATTCATAAAAATTAGTAAATTCAAAAAAGTTGTACAAAAACCATCGTTTAAGAGCAAAAATTAAAATTAAAATAATACCAAGAACATAGTATAGGGGGATAAGTGAAATTAATCATTTGGTAAATATGAGCTAATTTTGAATATTAAAATTTTAGATAAACTTTTATTTTATTTTTCAATATTAAAATCTCAATCTTATTTTGAATATTATGTTTCCGTATAATTTTAATTGTAATTTATATATATATATATATATATATATGGACAGTCTTGTTTAGTTAGATTTATCACGCAGTATCATATCACCATTAAATTACTTACATTGATTTTTTTTTTAAGCATTAAAAGAATCATGATTCTTTTAAGTACAAAATGAAACAAATAGTTAATTTCACTAATACTTCCTCAATTGTGATTTTTTTTTTTACTCTGGCTCCCGAATGGACCGTCAAACTTTTTAAATTTGACATATATGTGTTGGAAAGTAAAACAAATTTTATTATTCACTCAAATATTTTTACAAGAGAAAATTTTCAACTTCACTCTTCAAGCTCACTCACTCACTCATTAGAAGCTATGTTTCTTTCTCTCTTCTCTTCACTCTTAGAAGTTTTGCTTCTTACTTGATGCTTAGAACTCAAATGGGGAGGGGTATTTATATTACATGAGAAACAATGAGAACCACACAAATAAATAATTATAAAAATC
>JXTB01000173.1:283118-347416 GCA_002914805.1 Parasponia andersonii
GATTTGATATGTAATAGTAGTATGTTTGGAACAAATAGCTAATACTCTCAATCTCAAGAATTCTTTTCTAATGTGGAAGATCAGTCAAAACTGCAACCACAGAGCATACTTAGAATTTCAAGAGAACTCACAACCTTGCTCTGATACCACTTTATTGGAAAGTAAAAAAAACTTTATTATTCACTCAAATACTTTTACAAGAGAAAATTCTCAACTTCACTCTTCAAGCTCACTCACTCACTCACTAGAAGCTATGCTTCTTTCTCTCTTCTCTTCACTCTTAGAAGCTTTGCTTCTTACTTGATGCTTAGAACTCAAATAGGGAGGGGTATTTATACTACATGAGAAACAATGAGAACCACACAAATAAATAATTATAAAAATCCTTAAACCACACATATTTTCTTCTACACACTTCTAATAATAATCAAATAATTCACATGTAAAAAGCTAATATCTACCTAACACTAGAAGATTCTAGGTGGAAGACTTCTTTAATTTGGACTTTGGCTTTTTCTTTTATGAGTTTTGCACTTGGGCTAACTCCAACTTATTGGGCCTCATGTTGATGGGCTTAAATATTTCTTATGGGCTTAAACAAGTTTATTTTCAACAATATGTAAATATATATATTTTTTCGTTTGCGAAATAACCATTCTTCCTGCAATAAGTTGAAAGTTTTGAATCAAAATGTTACGATAATCATAATCTAAGGCTGTCAGTTTGGAAATAGATTTTTTTTCCCTCTTCGTTGGTTAAGTCTCGAGCAGTACTGTTGAAAAAAACTAGTCTATCATCATAAATGAATTAATAAACAACATAAAATCATCGTAAATGACATTGTCATTTCTTAATACTTATTTTTTTTAGTTAGTAGTATCTACTTATTACCTGTTGTATCATACTATTGCTTCACGACTCATTTTAGTAATTAGTGTGACATCATTCTGCCTTCTAGCCTCTCATCATTGTTAGAGATCCGTTTAACACACAGCTAAAATACGAATTGAAAAAATTTAGATAAAATGAAAAATATAATGCACACAAAAGATTTAACGTGTTCACTTATTTTAAGTTATGTCTATGAACAAGGCTGAGAAGAATTTCACTATGAAAAAGAAATTACAACTCATTTCTCTCCAATTAAAAGAAGAGAATAACAGAACCACTCTCTTTTGAAATAGGAAAAAACACTCTCTCTAAACAATTTATGAGAAAATAAGTGGGATACTAAGAGGAATTTCTAAACTTGAATTCTCTCTTAGAAAGAAACATGATTTAAAATGAGATGCAAAACAAGTGATAAAGTCCTCCGTATTTATAGAACTTGAAAGGTGGTATGAACACCACATTTTACTATTGTTATTACGGCTGCTATTTTCACTATTACTATTACGGCTGCCCTTTTCATTGTTCCTATTGTGGCTGACCTTTTTACTGTTCCTATTACGGCTAGATAATGAGTTGTAATTGTTAATTTTTTTAGTATTCTTCCACTTGAAGACTTAATTTTAATCATGTCTTCACACTTGAAAAATCTCTCTTTTCTTCGTTTGTCAATTCTTCATGTTGCTTATGTATCTGTTAGGCCATATAAGGATCTACACCATTAGAACTTGTCAATATTGATTGGTTTAGTTAAATCATCTGCTAGGTTCTTCTTGGTGTGTATCTTCAACATGTCTACACTTCTATTTTCTACTATTTCTCAAACAAAATAATATTGAACAGCTATATGATTTGTCTTAAAATGAAATGTTGGATTTATTGTAATGTACAAGGCACTCTGACTATCACAAAATAGAGAAATCTTTTCTTGTTTATGACCGAGCTCTTCCAATAACCTTTGAACCCAAATAGTCTTTTTGCAAGCTTGTGTAGCTACTATGTATTATGCTTTTGTTGTAGATAAAGGCGTAACAGTTTACAGTTTTGAAACCCACCGTACAGCTCTTTCTGTAAAAGTAAACACATAGCTTGTAGTAGATTTTCGTTTGTTAAGATCACCCACAAAATCTAAATCAACATATCCTTTGATAATAAATTCTGATCCTCCATAACATAATGTAGCATCTGAGGTTCCTTTGATATACCTCAAAATCCTTTACAGTATTCTAATGCTCTCCACCAAGATTCGCTATATACCGACCAACCACTCCCACTGTTTGTGCAATGTCTGGACTTGTACATATTATAGCGAACATTAGACTTCCCATTGCTGATACATACAGTGCTGAGATATCTCCATCCTCTCTACTTTATTACTAGGATACGAATAACTCGAAGTTAATAGGAAGCGGAGTAGAAATTGGCTTACAATCTTGTGTATTAAAGCATCACGAGATTTTCTTCAAATAATTCATATGAGAAAGCCAAATCTTCCTGTTACCTTTGTCTCGGTGAATTTGTATCCCTAGAATCTTGTTTCTGGTCCTAAGTCTTTCATATCAAATTTCTTAGCCAATTGTGCCTTTAATTCTTGGACTCTGCCTTTTTTAGGATCCACTACTAATATGTCATCCATGTACAATAATAAGATACTGAAATCACTATCTTTATCAAATCTTCTAAAGTATGTGTAATGGTCTGAACCGAGTTTGTTGTATCCAAGGCTTATAATGAAAGAATCAAATCTCTTATATTAACACCTCGGCGCCTATTTGAGACCGTATAAAGATTTGTTCAACATGCAAACTAAGTTCTCCTTACCTATTTCAACAAAATCTTCTAGTTGAAGCATATAAATTTTTTTTTCAAGTTCTCCATGAAGAAAAATAGTTTTCACATCTAGATGTATGTCAAATATAGCATACATTGTCAGTATCACTCTAACTATTGTTAGTCGAACTACAAGTGAAAATATTTCATTGAAGCCAATATATTCTTTTTGAGCATATTCTTTTACCACAAATCTCGCACGATACTGCTCTATTTGATCATTACTATCACGCTTGAACTTGTAGACCCATTTGTTGTCAATAGCTTTTCTTGCTTGTGGTAGTGAAATAAGATCCCATGTTTTGTTCTTGTGAAGGGTTTCAATCTCTTTTTGCATTACTGTCATCTGTAGGGATACATCTGGGCTTTTCGTAACCTCATGGAAAGTTGTTAGCTTTCCATCCTCTGTTAGAAGATAGTATACAATGTTGCTCTCAGTGACATAATCCGAGTGTCATGCCAGTGGTCTTCTCTCACGAGTTGACCGGCGAATTTCAGAAGTCTCTTTCTCGACTAGTTCTTCTACTTCGTACTTTGGTGTTACTTCAGAAGAATCTGAATCTTCAACATTCTTTTTTTATCTAAATTATAATAGTTTCTGGTCTACTATCGTCTCCATTATTTTGTAGTTTATTCTATGCAAATATTACATCTCTGCTGATGATAACCTTATAGGCAATGGGATCCTATAAGTGATACCCCGTGACTCTATCAGCATATCCTAAGAATATACACTTCTGGACTTTGAATCTAATTTTGTGATTTTTTGAGTGTTGTACATCACGTACACAGGACTTCCAAATATATATATAAGCGAGAGTAATCAACTAACTTACCGGTCCATATCTCTATCAGTATCTTCAGAACAATCATTGTTGATGGAGATCGATTGATCACATAACATGCGGTTTTGGCTGTTTCTGCCCAAAATATTTTAGGTAAACATGCAGCTCTCAACATTGCTATTGTCATTTTCAACAAGGTTCTGTTCTTCCGCCTTACCACTCCATATTGTTGAGGAGTGTATGCTGCTTTAAACTGCCTCTTGATACCTTCTTGTTGACAGAAGTTATCAAACTTATCACTTGTATATTCTCTTTCATTGTCCGTCCTCAAATACTTGATCTTATTTTCAGATTTAAGCTCTATCCGTACTTTGAATATTTTGAAGACTGAAAACACATCTGTCTTTCTCTTGATATAATACACCCAATATCTCCTAAAGTAATCATCAATGAAAGATACAAAATATCTAGCTCCTCCTAGGGATATCACTGGTGCTTGCCAAACAACAAAGTAAACTAAGTCTAGAACTTTCTTACGTTTAGAACTGGATATGCTAAATTTTAATCTATGCTGCTTGCTTATGACACAAAGCTCACAAAAGAGTAAAGATACCTTTGTGAGACTAGAAAGCAAGCTCTGTTTAGAGAGAATCTTCAAGCCTCGTTCCAGCATATGGCCGAGCTTACGATGCCACATTATCGTTGATTTTTCTCTGAAATTTGTTGAAGCAACTGATGCTTCTGCTTCCATCAGTGTATTTCCTTTAAGCATGTACAGATTTACTAATATTTTATTCATCTTCATTACTATAAGTGTACCCTTCATGATCTTCATGATCCCATTCTCGATACGAATTTTGCAACCAAGGTTATCTACTTGTTCCAAAGGCAGTAGACTTTTCTTCAGGCCCTTCATATGTCACACTTCTTAAACAGTACGAATAATGTCATTGTACATCTTCATCTTGATGGTACCAATCCCAACGATTTCTAAGGCATAATCATTACCTATGAACATAGATCCTTCAGAGACAGGTTCATATATGTGAAACCACTCTTTGTGAGAAATCACGTACCATGTTGCTCTCGAATCCACTAACTAAATATGAGCTGCCTTATGTTTTTAGAAACTTTTACTGCTTTACTATATAGGATTTCTCCATTATCTGAAGTACTTGCAACATTTTCTTGAGCACTTGATAACTCGGGATTCTTTCCTCTAGAATCTCCATTCTTCTTAAGTTGTCAACATTCCTTTTTGATGTACCCTTTTTGCCGTAGTGATAACACTTGACATTCTTCTTACTTTTTTGACTTTTATCTACCATGACTCTGACTCCCACTAGGACCATGTTCCGTTGATCTCCTTCTCATTGTCAAAGCCTCTTTGCTAATCTGTCTCCTTGTTTTTATGCTAATTTTATTCTTCGAGAATAGCAACTGTAAGATCATTGAAAACTAGAGTTGTAGTATTGTTGGTCACACTTATGATGAGTTGATCATACAAATTAGGTAAACTCTGAAGTAAGATTTCTACACATTCATTATCCTTGATTTTATGCTTCATTGTTGTAAGTTGTGAAAATAGAGTTTAAGGGTGTTGACGTGGTCGGTCACTGTTGTTGATTCCACCATCCAAAGGGTGTAAAGTCTTCTCTTCAAATTTTTTTTGTTGTGTAGTGACTTAACTTGATACAACTTTGTAAGCGTATCCCATATCTCATTGGTTGACTTCTTCTCCTTAATATTTGATAGTATCCCATATCTCATTGGTTGACTTCTTCTCCTTAATATTTGATAGAACTCCATCTGTTAATGCTAGATATAAGTTAGCAACAACATTATCATCTATCTCATCCCACTTTTTATCATCAATAATCTCAACAGGCCTTACCCTAATTACTGTTAGGCAATTATTTTTTCTCAAGATTGCCTTTATCTTCGTTTTTCACAGAGAGAGATTGATCCTATTGAACTTCTTAATATCGAATTTCGCCGCTATTTTTTGTTCACCACGATTTATTTAGTTACCATTGTTTCACTGTATGTGAACAGTGCCGTATACATAAATAGTACTATATATGTGAATAATATTTCAACCAATAGCTCTGGTACCACTGTTAGGATATCGGCTTTACGGAAGCGACAACACATAACTAAAATACGAGTTGAAAAGATTTAGGTAAAATGAAAAAGATAAAGCATACAAAAGATTTAACTTGGTTCACTCAATTTAGGCTACGTTAATGGACAAAGTTGTAAAGAGTTTTATTATATAAAAAAAGATTACAACTCACTTCTTTTTAACTATAACAAGAGAACAACATAACCTATCTCTCTTGAAATAGGAGAAAATACTCTCTCTAAACAATTTAGTAGAAAACAAGTAGGATACTAAGAGAAATTCATAAGTTTAAATTTTCTCTTAGAAAGGAAGATGATTTAGAATGTGATGCAAAACAAGTGATGAAATTCTCTGTATTTATAGAACTTGAAAGATAGTATAAACATCATCTTTTATTATTGTTATTATAGTTGCTCTTTTCACTATTATTATTGCGGTTAGCCTTTTACTATTGCTATTGTGGCTATCATTTTTACTATTATTCTTATAGTTGCTCTTTTACTATTATTATTGCGGCTGCTATTTTTACTATTACTATCGTGACTGTTTTTTTATTATTTTTACTGTGATTGACCTTTTTATTATTCTTATTATAGTTAATTAGTGTGTTATAATTGTTGATTTGTTAAACGATATTAAATTTCACGTCGTTAGCTTTACGTATACACAAACAAAATTTCACGTCGTTAGCTCTACGTATACACAACCACGTGTTAGCGTAAGTGAGGCAGTTAATAAATAATATTAACAAGAACATTTCGTGCGAGATGCTCATCAACAAAAATGTGTTTAATCCGTATATAGCATTTCTCCCACAAAACGAAAAGAAAAAAATAAAAACCGACGCGCCATTTTGTTCTATGCTTTCTTGGAAAGCCATTTTTTTTTTTCCAAGGATGCTTTATGCTTCTTAAATTATACAACGAAAATTCCGAGTTTATCGTTTTTTTTTTTATCATCCATTTCTTTTTCAGAGGAATCACAATTTAGCTCATAATTTTTTTTTATTTTAGGAAAAAATTTACCTCATAGTTCTCTTTCAAGGCAATTTTTAGCTCGAGTTATTTCTTATTATTGCCCAAAAAAGAGTGAATCTTTTTTTTGCCCCCCTTAAAAAAACGACATGATTAGCGGGAAGCACGTTTAAAAAAAAATAAAGTAAATAAATAATAAAAAAATAAATCCGTTTTAGATAGATAGGCTTAATCTAAATTCTCAACCGTACTTACCAGTTAGTCTTCGTATCTCCCTCCAACGTTCCCCATTTCCCGCTAAATATAACTGAACTTCCCCCACTCTCTCTTCCTCTCTTCCTCTTTCTCTCTCTCCCCAACCCACAATATGCAATGAGGAATCCGAATCCAGACCCGAACCCGGTTCACCACCATGTCCAATTCTCGATCATCGGAGCAACCCGCCTGCGGCGGAGACCCGGCGAAGACTCCGTCGCCGACGGAGTCGTCTTCCTCAAGAGCCAAGCTCTTCAAATTCCCAGCCTTTTCGATTCGCGGAAACCCTAGAACTGAGACCGAGGAAAGCGAAGACGAAGAAGAAGACGACCAAGACGAAGTAGAAGACGACGACGACGACAATGGCGATGACGTCGATAAGGAATCCAATGGCTCTTCTTTCATCATGCCTTCTTCGTTCCGGCTCAATCGCATTCGGACTCGATCGATTCCGTCTCCACTTCGGTTTTCTTCTTCGGCTGATGATGATCCTCCTCCTTCCAATTTGGTTGACGGTGATTCCAATAAGGCTAAGTGTACGGTCGAGCACAATCCCAAATTCTCGTCAATGGAACAAGGTATTAGCCATTTTTGTGCCGAGTCTTTTTTTTTTAACTATTTATTTTAATTCAATTTTATGGAACTTTATCCAGAGTTTCAAATGATTCAAAATTTGAAAATTATGATTGGATAACTACTGTGTAATTGGATCAGTTTGGACTGGGCCCTCAAATTCTATATCTTACGTTTCGTTATATTTTGGAAAAAATAAAAATTAAAATGAAGATTGGAGTTCTCTTTTTGATAATATTGTATGATTTTATTTTGATTTATTTCTTTTGTAGGGAGAAAGGTTTATTGGAATCAATCCAAATCTCTGAAAATCCCATCACCTCTCAATCCAGCGTTGGAGGTAAACAAAAAAGTTGTCAATGTCTGGTTTTGCAAGTGTGTGTATATATATATATATATATATATATATATATATATATATTTTTTGTGTGTAACCTGTTTTGTTTATATATGGGTCCTTTTCTATGTTATTGGATAGTTAGAGAAGACTTTGGTAGCTCATGAGCTTGATGATAATGTGCATTGTAATGTGTTATGAAGGCTAATTACCCTGCTTCTTCCAAGGAAATACAGTCACCTCGTTTTCAGGCAATACTGCGTGTTACAAGCGGCCGTAAGAAGCGAACACCTGATGTTAAGAGTTTCTCTCATGAGCTCAATTCCAAAGGAGTTCGACCCTTCCCTCTTTGGAAGCCTCGTGCTCTCGGACACATGGAGGTTTTTGCGCTTTCTGATAAATTTTTGATGCCCATCATCCCTTTTTTCTTCCCACTCTTCATTTTGACTTTATGTTGAATATGCAGGAGATTATGATTGCTATCAAGTCAAAATTTGTTAAATTGAAGGAAGAGGTTAACTCTGATTTAAGTGCATTTGCTAGTGATTTGATCAATATAATTCAGAACCCTTCTGAGGTTCCCCGTGATACCAGAGGGGGTTTGGAGGATTTACTGGTTCAGACGAAGTTATGTGCAAAGATGTCATCTGATGAATTTTGGGTAAAATGTGAAGGCATTGTCCAGAATTTGGATGATCAGCGTCAAGAACTACCAGTTGGAATAGTTAAACAAGCTTATACCCGTCTTCTTTTCATTCTCACTCGGTGCACAAGGCTTGTGCAATTTCAGAAAGAGAGTGGATATGAGGACGATCGAATTCTGGGTCTTCACCAGCTTAGTGACCTTGGAGTCTATCCAGAACAATTGTTGGAAGCTATACAGCTGGATGTTTCTGGTCCTCTAAGTGAGAATTATATGAAGAAGTCACAGGGACATGAAAAAGGTAGTGGAGGTGAAGTCACAGAGGCTGGAACAACCAAAAGAGTTGAGTCACGGACCTTTAGGATGTCTTCTTGGAGGAAACTTCCATCTGCTTCCGAGAAAAATCGTAAAGGAGCATGTACTTCTGATACAGTGTCAGAGGACAAATCAGATTCTTTGCATGCCAAAGATGATATTAAAACTGTGGTTGACTACAGTGTTGAATCTTTTGATACTTCATCATGTCATCCCGACCATTCGCAGGCACCTTCAGGAGTTCAGAGACTATGTTGGGGATTCTTGGGGGATCATCAACATGTTAATGATGAAAATTTGATGATTTGTCGAATTTGCGAAGTTGAAATACCAACTGCACATGTAGAGGAGCACTCTCGAATATGCACGATTGCTGATAGGTGTGATTTGAAAGGCCTAACTGTGAATGAGCGGCTTGAGAGGGTGGTAGAAACTCTTGAGAAAATAATAGAATCTTGGACACCAAAAAGCACACCAAAGAGTGCTGATATTCCAGGAGAAAGTTTTGATGCTTCTAGAGTATCAACCTCAAGTACTCATGAAGAGATGGACGAGTTGTCACCTAAGCAGAACAACTTGTCTCGTAGATGCTCTGAAGACATGCTTGATTGTGTTCCTGATGCCGATTCTGCCTTTATCATAGATGATCTGAATGTTTTTCCTGAGATGAAATGTGAAACGCGTTCTGGGATGACATCTGATCCCACCACTAAAACCTCATCTGCAGGAAGCTTGACCCCACGGTCACCATTATTAACACCTCGAACTAGCCAAATTGAATTACTATTGAATGGGAGGAAAACAATGTCAGAGCTTGAGAATAGTCAGCAGGTCTGTTGTAATTTCCTGACATAATGTTGTACTCTGAATTCTGATAACATGCTTCCTTGAAGGCTTCTATGAATTTGATAGAAAGGGACCTGTGAAACCAGAAGATTGGTGTGTGTGCGAAAAATCCATGAAACCATTCTTCATGAAATTTACATTAGTCTGGTTTGGGACAGAGAATGTAGAGTTAATAGATCGCTATCTAGCTTCCATTCTCATGTGGTATTTCTGATTGGAATTTTACATGTTGTAATTAGGTTGAATTTTCGTGAGGAAAATACTAGGGTCAGTATTGGTTAGAGGAGCTCTCCTTACTATCTATTGTTAAATTGACTTACAACGAAACCTGGTTAAATACCAATAATCCATTATTGGTGAAGCAACCCAGAAGTGCTAGAACTATTGTATTATGTACCAAAGAGAGGGTCTTTCTTTTATTGTCCTAAATATGTAGAGTTTAGTAATGAACTGCGGAACTAGCTAGAGTATTTGGTTGCTTTTGTTGCAATTGCTATAGGAACTCTATGCTGTTATCTTTCATGTGTTTAATTAGGTCATGTAATGGCAGATATTCAAGCTACTGGACATTGCTCGTTCTGTTGCAAGTATAAACAACTGTGAGTATAGTGCATTGCAGTATATGCTCGAACGGCTAGAATACCTAAAATACGTCATCCAGGATAGGAAGATGGATGCCCTTGTCATAGAGACTTTTGGAAGATGTATTGAGAAATTACTACAGTGAGTCAACAATTTTTATCTGTCTTCTGACAACATTATTTGGCTGTTCTTACAACTGTGAATTTCGTTAAAAAGATCCACTTGGTTGGAGATTCCACACATCTATCCTTAAGCCTCCATTTGCATCACATTTTTCTTGTGTTTTTCACTTGTTTGGTTAGTTTAAGAATAATAGCAATGCCTCTTGTGGTTTATTTAATTATTCTGAAACTGCAGGGAAAAATATGTTAATCTCTGTGGGCAAATAGATGATGAAAAAGTAGATTCATCAAATGGTATGGCCGATGAAGAGAGTTCAGTAGAAGAAGATACAGTCTGCAGTCTTCGTGCAAGCCCTATCAATCCATGTTTGAAAGACCGAACATCTATTGAAGATTTTGAGATAATAAAACCAATAAGCAGGGGGGCATTTGGACGAGTCTTCCTAGCCAGAAAAAGAGCAACTGGAGACTTATTTGCTATAAAGGTAAAATCATGCCAAATTTTCGTTCAGTTATATAAGTTTTGAAACAGTACTCTAGTTACAAAAATTTAGTATACTTATGACCCCTTTGTCAGACGCACCATCTGTCGACATTTGGAAAATGTGTTTTTAATTATGATTTCATTTTGTTGGAGCAGCGTAGTAGACTTGCACTGCTTTTCATGAAGTGATTGTAAGCTTACTGGTATATAATTATAAGTTGGAATAGTTATGCAGCTAGAATTCAGATGATCAACTATTAAATTGAAACAGATTAATTAAGTAGATTATTATGGTAATAAACTTATGGTTAAAATTAATTTTCAAGCATGGTTAAGCATTAGCAAAAAGAGAAGGGGAAGAAGGGTAACCATCTGATTCAGGATCCTTTACGAATTAGATGCATTATGAATGCAGGAGCTTTAGTTGCACAGGGATGACTTAAAAATGATCTCCAATTTTGAAACTAATGCTACGCAAAATATTTATACAGGTACTAAAGAAGGCTGATATGATTCGTAAGAATGCAGTTGAAAGTATTTTAGCAGAGCGTAACATCCTTATCTCGCTTCGCAATCCTTTTGTGGTAAGCAGGTCCTACAAAGTACCAACAATGATAGGACTGAATTGGTTATGATACTCTTTACTGATGTATATGTAATCTCATGATGGACAGGTCCGCTTTTTCTTCTCCTTCACATGCAGGGAAAATCTATATTTGGTTATGGAGTACTTAAATGGTGGAGATCTTTACTCTTTGTTAAGAAATCTAGGCTGCTTAGATGAAGATATGGCCCGTGTATACATTGCGGAAGTTGTAAGAACAAACTAATATCCTTGATGTTCGGTTAGATTCAGCTAACTGTCCCAAATAAATTTTTTTGCAGATTGTATAGCCTTTTCTTTTTTCCTGGAAAATAACCAGTTTGGTTTTATTTTTCAGGTTCTTGCTTTGGAGTATTTGCATTCTTTAAATGTCATTCACAGAGATTTGAAGCCAGATAACCTGTTGATTGGTCAAGATGGTCACATCAAGGTCCATATTCTGCCATTTTTCAATTCCTTTTTGTTTACACGGTTCCTTTGGAACTGAATTTGTTAGTATATGTAGCAGTAGTTTAAGTATTCTGGCAAGCTGACATGTTTTGGTGCTTGATTTTTATCTTCTTGGTTATTTGTGTGCCAGAGTTGAAAAGCAAGTTAAAGAATCTAAAGTTATTAAAAATAGTGAATTTATTTGCATACATTCTTTTCTGCAACCACTGTCAACTTACGCTGAGACAGCAATCTTTTGCTATTCTTTTTCAAGTTTTCTATATTCTTTAACGAAGAGATCACTTCTCAGTTCTCACAAATGTTTAATGTCTTCTGCGCCAGTTGACTGATTTCGGGCTCTCCAAGGTTGGCCTGATCAACAGCACAGATGACTTGTCAACTCCATCAGTAACTGATAGTGGGTTTCTCAGGGACGATGAAGCAAAAACACAACATTTATTGAAGAGAGAAGAACGCCAAAAGCATTCGGTTGTTGGCACCCCTGACTATTTGGCACCAGAGATACTTCTTGGCATGGGACATGGTTAGTCATATATTAGATGATCAGCTTTCGACAAATAATTAAATTTATTAAGAAAACAAATTCAGTTTGATTATTAATGTCTTTTCACATTGTTCTTGTAGGTGCGACCGCTGATTGGTGGTCTGTAGGCGTTATTCTTTTTGAGCTGCTTGTTGGTATCCCACCATTTAACGCAGAACATCCTCAGGTACATCACCCGAGTAGAACGAACAACACTGAACGAGTTTTTGAGTATTTTTTGGGTGTTCCAGCTGACAAGCAGGGCTGGGGTCACTGCAATACCCTAATAAGGGCTGGTAGATTTGTATGACATAGCTCTCTCTCATCCAGTACTCACAAAGAAGAAACACGAATCCTGCATTTGATGCTCTCTCGTTGTTTTTTACTTGATGCCTAGCATGTAGATTATGGTTACAGGGGTGATACTGATAATGAAGAATTTAGAACCTAGACTAGTTCTCCCAGAACTGAAAGCTCAGACATCTTAATATTGTTTTTAAGTTAAAACAACTTACATA
The DNA here is from genome assembly GCA_002914805.1 of Parasponia andersonii. Lineage (NCBI taxonomy): Eukaryota > Viridiplantae > Streptophyta > Magnoliopsida > Rosales > Cannabaceae > Trema > Trema andersonii. The sequence goes on from JXTB01000173.1 coordinate 295,973, forward strand.
TAGATAAGACAAACTCGAGATTATGATACTCATTGAGAGTCAACTTGAAAAATTTATTAAAAGACAACATTCCAAAATTAATAGCAGACCAACATGTTCTGATCTCATATTATAAATTTTTTCTAAAGGAAGTGTGCTAACTTTTATGGAATTCTGACAGAGATATTTGGAGCAACCCAGTTTAATCCCTAGGAAGTACGAGGTTTAGCACTAAAACAACAGATTATTCACTTTGTTAGATTCTGTAATGTTGCTCATGCTATCTTTCGGTATGTATTGTTTATGTATTGCTCTTATTTGTAACGTGATTACGAAACCAGAATCTCTTTGCAGTATTAGACAAATTCTTATGATTAAAGCGGAATTTTTCTACGTAATTTCTTGGGATCGGTATTTTTCATGTTTTTTACCGGTGTATGTGTTTTATTTCAGCGTGTTTTCGACAATATCATAAACAGGGACATACCCTGGCCCAAGTCACCTGAGGAGATGACCCATGAAGCTTATGATTTGATTGACAAGTAAGTATTCTTAGAACATATTTTGCACATCTTCTGATGCCTACTATTCTTAGAACATATTTTGCACATCTTCTGATGCCTACTCACAAGTCTTATGTAAAGTTTCTTATAATGCTTTGTATCTGAAAATTATACAACTTAGCTCATAAGTACAACAATAGATTTGAGATAGATCTGAGACTATGCAAAAAGAAACATTCAATGAACAACACATTATTAAATTAATCACACTACTAGTACACTCCATTTTCAGATTACTGACTGAAAATGCAATGCAAAGACTTGGAGCAACAGGTGCGGGAGAGGTAAGTACTTGATCAGAATACCCTATTTCTTTAATCAAAAAAGAACCTCCTATTTCCGAGCCAAGAGTTTGCTTAGAAATAACTTCAACCTTTCTGGCAGGTGAAGAGGCATCCATTCTTCAAGGATATTAACTGGGATACGCTTGCAAGACAAAAGGTTGTTTCAAGATACATTTGGAGTTTTCTGGATGACTTTTGATCAATCTGAAACACTTAAAGTGTATAATTTTTTGGTGCAGGCTATGTTCATACCATCAACAGAAGCACACGACACAAGTTATTTTATGAGCCGGTACATATGGAACCCTGAAGATGACCATGTTAATGGAGGCAGTGACTTCGATGATATAACTGAGACATGCAGCAGCAGCTCATACAGCAATATACAAAGCGAAGAGGTATGTTCTATGTTTACGACAATTCACTGTTATTGTTGTTATTAATTTGCTCGATGCCAGAAAGGTTAAAGTCTAGGGGAATAGAGCGAAGGAATGCCTGCTAAACTTTTCATTTGATCATTATCCTCTCTTACCATTGTATTCCTGACCATCAGGGAGATGAATGCGGTAGTTTGGCAGAGTTTAGTGCTCCTGCCCTTGCCGTGCAGTACTCATTTAGCAACTTCTCATTCAAGGTATGGCCCGAAAATTATATAGATACCCTACAACAACATTGTTTTAAGCAGAAAAGGAAAAAGTAGTTTTCTCCATGTGATTAGCAATTTAAATCCAGCATTACAGATGAGTATCAGATCGAGAAGCTGTTGTCTTCGATATGGTGTTTAATTTCAACTGATTTTTTTTTTTTTTTTTAATGTATGAGAATGCAATATAAGTTTGAAATCTATATTTATTGCTCTCAGAATTTGTCTCAACTGGCTTCTATCAATTATGATCTGGTTGTGAAAAGCTTGACGGATTCATCAAATAACCCTAAACCGCCTATTCCCTGATAAGGTCCATAATTTATATGACATATATACGTTCTACCAATTTCTTCTCTTTTTTTTTAAAAATTTTTTTTTTTCTAAGCTTAACTTGGGTATTTTCTATGGCACCGTCATATAGAATTCTTCGGGGAAACTTTTAATCTTGGAAAGTTGATGATGGAGGCTCGAGCATCCAATAATGTTGCAGTTGCAATTGCTATTCTAGACACGAAGAGAAAGACAAGGTTCATGTTGAGCCCTGTACAGTCTCACTTTAACTATCAATCCTGAATATAGGTTTTACTACAAAAAATCATGTGTTGTATTTTGTTTTGACCACATGGCTTTTCATGTATATACTTATAGATACATACATATTCTTTAGATTTCATTTCCTTTTAGCACGTTTTGTACGCTAATATGCAGTAAGATTTACTGGACAATTTGTAGAACCAAGATGAAATTGCTTTACTTTGGTATTAATAACCACATTACAGTCTTTCATTAGAGTTAGCTTGTACTTAATCGCATTAAAGAAAATAACTGGTCGTTGCGATGTGCTTGTGCAGAATAACGACAATAATTCATCCTGTTCCCAGTTTCCATCATGACGATCAATATTAATAAATAAAAAAAATATTAAAGGTGCCATTGAAATTGCGTAAGCACATAATCATCGTGTGAATCAATTGTCATCATCTTATCAATATAAGATTGTGCTACTTTGGGTGCTTCATAATTGGCAATTTACATCTTTATTAATTCATTTTAAAATATTTTCTGTTTCACGCGGATATGTCCGGACTTGGACAAATACTTTATTTTTGCTTTATTTGGTGTCAAAAACTGCCAAAATTGAAGTGTTTAAAGAAAGTTGTAATAAAATTGTAATATAAACCTGGTGTTCTAGCTTTTGTACATTATTGTGTATTTTAAAAGACACAATCCTTTTATCTAATTATATGCCTTATCAAATAAAAATTAAAAAAAAAAAGAGAAAAACTAATGGTGGGGTTGATCTTAGGTATTGGAAAATCACGTGTAGAGCTTCTTCTTCTCCCTTTTAGTTTCCCCGATATGGGAACAACTTGGGTCAGTTCTGTATAAATGGTCCTATCCATGGAAGTACGGTTGAGACTATAGAAAAAGACCGATTGAATCACAACAACCACAGCAAGGCCATATATATATAAAAGATAACTACAAAAGTATGATTTTTCTTTTATATTTTTAATCATGTTTTTTTGACTTGCATAAAATTATATCTCAACATTTCAAATCTCTGTAATATTGTACATTTTGTGTACAAATTAAGTTTTTTGTACTAATCGTTTTAAATTAATTTTGATAAATTTTTCGTATTAATCAATATAAATGAGATATCCCTAATTCAATCCATATTTAGTGAAAAATTATAAGTCAATTTATACGTAGAAGATACTTATTTGCAAATTTGAAACGTAGATATATAATTTTACAGAAATTAAAAAATATAATTAAAATTGCAAAAAAGTAAGACTTCAAGGTATTTTTTTTTTTTTTTTTACAATTAACCCTATAAAAAATGATATCCAAATCTCATATGGACGACATTTAACAATTTTTTTTCGTCCCAATTACATTGATAATCAAAATTCTCTATAGTGTATAGTAGAATATTAGCTTGATTGCCGCCGAGAAAAGAAAAGAAAAAGTAGAGTACTAACTCATATTCTAAGAAATTAGTATTTTAGCTTTTAAACAAACTAAATAACAAACGTTTTGTACTACTTTACGTTTCCCACTTCAATGAAATTCTTTAGCCACTTTGGTGGGTACTGCAGTACTGAAACCAAGTAACTTTTGGCTTTTTGTTCACATGGATATTTAAATAATTGTGTTACACTAGAAACAACTTGTAATCGCTAAGGCGGAGCCAAGGGCTAAGGCCTAATAAGTGACACTGTTTTTCAAGATTACTCGAAATGGTTTCATTATCCCTGTGCCAAACCAAAGAATAACTAGAAATTTTCATCAGATTTGATCCTTTTGTGGCGGCGATAAGCAGAAGGACTTGTTAATTGGAGTTTAGCTTATAGATTCATTAATTTAAGAACATACAATTTAAATAATTCACTGGACCGCTAGTAATATTAATAAAGGACAATGAAGTACTATATATTCGTTGGAATATTATGCATGATTCTTTTTTTTTTTAGGGGAATATTATGCATGATTCATTCTCTTATTTTTAATAACTTTTTCTCATTGTTTTCTAAAAGCTCAAAGGGCACCATCATTTCCTTTACACACTAAAGATAGGTCCATTGTTTTCAAATCCCATTATTCTAAAGTGGGATGAACTTTTGGTGGCACGTCGTTCGCTAAAAAGGTAATAGGTGTCACGGTAGAAAAACATTTTAAAAATATATTATGAAGAAATATCTGTTGCTAAAATTATTCACTTTCTATTCCTCCACGTAGGCAGAAGAAACTTAAAATAATAATTATATGTTCCTTTCTGGCAAAAAAAATAACATACCAACCCATCCTAAGGGCCTAAAGTCTTCGCCAATTTTTCCCAACATGGCAAATATAGTTGTAGATGCTTTTTACATCAAGGAGTGATGCTATTCATTTTAAGTAAGTAGTAAAAATAAAAATAATAATAGTAACAATGTGGCAAAACTTAAAAAATATGCATTTAATATGTGTTTTTGTTTTCTACTCTAACTCATTAACTGTTACTTAATAACAAGCCATGTTATTCATGTTATTCAAGTCGTAAATCTAAAAAAAGTCTTGATATTTAAGATTTTTCACATCAAAACTATAGCTCAAGAAATTGAACTGTATAGTTTTTCTAAAACAAATATTTGATGATTCATGTTCTTTTTACCTCATTATTTCTTAGACCCAGAAGAGAAAAAGGTGGACAAATTAGACTCCAGAATATTGGAAACTAAAAGCCAAGAGATCAGTTCCAAGAGTGTATTATAATCCAAATATGAAGCTCACAAAGCCTTTTGTTTAATTCGGCTATACGTAACTTATTCTCCACATTGGTAAAACTTTGCTGAGATTAATATACTATATCCATGTTATTGAAGAAACCAAGCCCAAATATCTCCATCGTCTGATACTAAATCCTTGTTATTACTTCCCAATAACCAAGTTGAGCTCTCCTCTGATGAAGACGCCCCAAAATCGCTATAATTATCACCAGTAGTAGTACTAGCACTAACCGGAAAGTTCCATGAAGAATCTTCCAGAAAGTTCTCTGACAATAAGTAACTCATTAATGGGTCATCGTAGATGTTTGGATCCGACGGCTGAGATTCATCCGTGGAGGAATTCATTTCAGTTCGGATGCTTATAATCTTGGAGCTGTCAATTGGGGTCATGCCACATATACCATTTTCTTGATCTGCTATCTCCTCATGTTGATCATTATTGTTAGTAGCTGCACGAGGCTTTTCGTCATTTGGGGTGCTTTGATGGTTGAGAGGTTCATGTGTAACTGGATCAATTCCCATCTTAACAAGCTTTTTCTTGATGTGAGTATTCCAATGATTCTTAATCTCGTTATCCGTTCTTCCCGGTAATTTCGCAGCAATTTTCGACCATCTTTAGGGAAAAGAGAATTTAAAAAATTATAATCAAGCAGAATATAAAGAAATAATGTTGAGGTTTATAGTTCGAATAAGTTAAAAAAAAAAAAAAATAGTTTTAAGTGTGACACCTATTGCCAAGACAGGCATGGAGATCGATAACAAGTTGTTCCTCGGCTTCGTTAAGGAGGCCACGCTTCAAGTCAGGCCGTAGGTAATTAGTCCACCTGAGGCGGCAGCTCTTGCCACAGCGGCGGAGACCGGCGAGCTTTGGGACGGCCCGCCAACAGCATTGGCCGTGAGTGAGGATGAAATTGACCAACTTCTTGTCTTCCTCAGCTGTCCAAGGCCCTTTTTTCACGCCAAGCTTGTCACAACAAGGCTGCCTTCCCATAACTTTTTATTTTTTTATTTTTGGTTTCTAGTGGTGGTACAATAGAAAACTATAGAGTTAATTAGTACACACTACAATACTAGTAAAATTTGGTATGCACAAACAACAACTGAAGCCTTCTCACACACCCACCTTTATATACAAGTGGAGCTTAGGATAGGCCCCCCTTTCTTGTAGGGAATATAGAAATAATTATGATGATAGGTGTTGTTTTCACACGCTGGTCGAACGGGCGTGTGTGACACTTCAAGTCCGTGGCCTAAAAATTGACACTTACTGTTGTTGCCCATTTTCACCAAAATTGTATCTTAGGAAAGCTATTACTCTTAAAGGTCACGATCTTTGGACAGTTTTAAATTTTAAATTATTTGGGTTTCGTTCCCTTTTTCCATTTGAAAGATATTCTTATCAAATTAGGCGGTTTAGCATTATTTCTTTTCATTGTGAAAAACACAAGTAAAATGTTTATTTTTAGCTAAGTTTTCGCTATGGGAAACATATACCAAACGTTCATTGTTCGTTTTAAAAATGGGACAAGATTGATTGAAGAATCAAAGTGATTCACAAGAAAAAATGATTAAAAAAAATATAAAAACGGAACTATTTTAACGTGGAACTGATGAGCATTTGATCTTGATCAGGGCGCATGCATAGCCCCACAGAAAGGCTCTTGCCTTGGTATCATACTAGTTGCATTTTGATCATGGCAAGAAAGTGACTATGTCCAAATCCATGTTTTCATGCATCATTTCGTTCAAGCTTGTTTTAACCGGGACTAGTTCTTTCACGCGCTCAAATATGAAGTTTATTATAGACAACGGAGAATTAAAGAGAGGCAAAGAATATGAGTGGATCACAGTATAGTATTTATAGTATATACATCCAAACGTGTAAAACATTTAAATATGTAACATTTATATATTATTTCTTTCCTAAATAATGGTCCACCATCATACTTGAAAGGCATCCGGGACCTGAGACGACTGTTCTGGTGCTGATTAATTTAAGGTATTTTTTTTTTTAATTCCACATGAATCGCTGTGTGGGTTCCTTTGATCATGGAGAAAAATGGAAGAACCAATTAAAAACCTACATGTAAGCATATAGTTAATTAATATGCATTTCCTTCTTCAGTTTTTTGTACCATTTTCTTCCCCACAACTAAGTCCTTTATTCATGTCACTCTTACTTAAGCATTTCATCATTTACATCGTCATCTCCACTACTACTCTTTGCTCCCAAAGAGTAGAGATACTGCTATATAATGTTCAGTCTTATTCCGCACATTAGCACTATATATAATTAATAAGCCACACACACAGCTTCATAATTCTATGGGTTCTAACTTCCAAGAAATCATGGCAATGACACCTCAAAATCTTGTTTGCCACACACACACAAATATAATATACTCTTTGTTCATTTAGTTAAAAGTAGGGAGAAAATACTAACTTAATTTACTGTGAAATCTTGAAATAGATTGCTTTGTATCTTCACTTTTGTAGTACATGGCCACCTCATGCTTCAACATTAGTCCTGACCCAAATAACGGTAGTTACACTCCACTGGTTTAATTAAACATGCGTTATATTTGTGTGTATATATATATTGTAGGACGTACGTATATTAATTTTTTAAGGTGACTGATCATTCAGTGCTGTGATATCATTTGGATCCCAATAAATGTAATTAATTTTTTTTTTTCAAAAAAAAAAGAACAAAGCTATTTGAGTGAACAAGTACATATAATAAATTTATGTACTTTGTTAATTAATCACTTTAAATAAGTAATTAACCATATCTTAGTTGATGAAATACTTAAATTTGGAGGAGTAGTAGTATATATTGAAATAATTAGAATTGTACTCCAAGCAAAAAAGAAAAAAGGAAAAAAAAAAAAAGAATCATAACTTAGATTTATGATGTAATGGATGAGTAGGCTTATCGTCATAAGGGGACAAACTTTCAAAACAAATAGAAGAAATGCCAAACTAAGTATTTAAAGCCATAATGTTTTTCATTGAAAATACGTGTTAAATTAATTTCAAAGTGTGTTGGCTTTGGGGTGCGTTTGGTGGAAGAGAGATGGAGAGTAAGCAAATCAACTTTTAAGCGACATTTGGAGTCATATGTATTGGAGTGAAAAGCCAGCAACCTCCTTTTGCCATGCAATCTTTTCAATTTCAACAATACCACAATTACTTCCATTCTCGCGTGCAACAAATAGATTAAGTGAGACCCACTTGGCCGACATATTTTCATCTTAAAATAAGGGGGGGGGAAAAAAAAGTTCAGAGAACATTTTCTTAAGTGGTTTTAATGTTTGGATTCAATTTGATTGGTGGGATATGAGCAACTTTGTTCTAATGACTTTCGATTTGGGTAATGATTTGATGTTAACATGAAATTTCAAAGGACGTGTTTTTCGTATGATGATATTAAAGAATGAAGCAAAGTTTTGAACAAAAGTGTGTTTTATTTCTTTTTTTGCCTTACCAATTTTATGGTCATCCTGCATTGAGAAGTTATTATTCCAAGTAATAAGTGAATGATGATTGGTGTTAGACTAACTAATAATTTTTCATTGGTAAGTAGTAATGAGTGTTTTTAATTATAATCAACAATATTAATTGAGCAAACAGTGATGAGGCCGGAATTTATCTAGCTTCTCAACCAATTTTATCCGTTCATAAATATAGCAGAAAAAAATACGAGGCATATGAGATTTTTTTCAATTTGTTTTAAAGTTTTCAATACTATACATTGTACATATCTATATAAAGAATCATGTGAAAAAGGGAAATTCGTTATGTTTTTCAAATACTATTCCAAAATAACTGATATATTAATAAATATATGAGAAGCACTATATATTTTAAGAAATATGAGAAACTCCCTTAAATTTTATTTTTTGTTTCAAAAAACCGTGTTACTTGACTATTTTTGAAATCCAACCTTCTCATATAAACTAAATTAAAAAAATTAATAAGAAATTATAATTTAGGTTTATATTATATTTTTACATTATATTTATATACATAAATAATTATTTGAAAATTATTTTATTACTTACGAGGTTATTTTAAAAATAAAAAATGTTGTTTGGAAACTTTTTTAGAGAATTATTAAATTTATTTTAAGTATAAATCTACTATTTACTAAAAGTAATTTTATCATTCTATAAACTTCCTAATTTTGATGACACGAGGAAGTCACATTTCAAAAGTAGTCAAATTACGAGACTTTTTGTAATAAAAAATTAAATTCAAAGAAGTTTTCTCATATTTCTTAAAATAGTAAAATTTTTTAAAAACTAATTTTGAAATACAAATTCATTTTTCAATATTTTTTTCATAATTATATATAGTATTAAAAATAATTTATTGATATATTCAAACATATAGCTATAAAAAAGATTTTACTAAAATAAAGTGTTGAGAAAAGGGACACCCAATCTAATCACTTCTAAAAAAATTATATTTAATTATTTATGACCAATCATTTTTATTATGGTCGTATTTTATTCATAAAAAAATTATTATCGGTCATAATAAAAAAGATTTTTTTTTCTTGGATTGTACTTCTAAAAAGAAGAAGTATTAGTTTGACAGTACTTTCTTTGAAAAAAGAAATGTAAAAAATTTCTATGAATCTAAAACTATATTCCAAAACTGCCTAATACCCTAAAATGATAGGGAAATTGACTTGACTAATAATAATTTGGAATACTATCAAAAAAAAAAAGTTCCTTTAGTCGAAATTATTACTGCTTATGTCAATTGCCCAAAATGATAGTCTGAAAAAGTCAAAAGGCATTCGGACCCAAAGCATTCCTAGTCCAGGCCAAATCTTCAAAATGGGCCACCATGTATAAAGCCCAAGTCCAGTCTTCGTAAATGGGCTTACAGAATTGAGATCCAAACCGAAAGACGACACTGTTGTGTAGTTTGGGCTCCATCGTCTATGGGCCATCGATTGGACAGTCCAGTCCATTACCAATAGTCCAGTTATGCAGGTGGGCCCACTTAACTGACTGATATTGAACGAGTAAACATGGGGATGGCGGTGACTCGGCGTTTGAAATCCATACGCCACGATACATACGTGCTTAGCACCCCGATTTGACTTGGCCTCCTCCGAACATTTACACAAAAACGAAAAGTAATTAATTTAGCGCGCAACCTGCTCGACGATTTGCCTCACTCAGAAAAAGCCCCCCAAAAAGAAAAAAGAAAAGAAAAAAAAGGAAAGGAAATCGAAAACGAGATATAACACCTCCACCAGAACAGAAAAAAAGCTGGAGACAAATGTGGAGGCGCGTGGCTTCACTTTCTCCACTGGTTTCGTCTACCAAACCCTCCACTCTTAACCAGGTACAGCTGCAAGCTTCTATCTCCTCTTGGTGGAGGCTGAATTGATAGTTTTGGTTCTTTCTAGCTCATACCCAGATCGTATATTTAGCTTGTGAAATGTGGGTGAGAATGATTTGATGGAAGTGGCTGGTTGAATGATCCCAAAAGGCTGATCATGGAATATTAGGCTTGGGTGAACGTGCGATTGGTATCTTAGTTTCAATTGGGTCTGCCATTTTATAGTTTGAAATTTATATTTTTATAGAGGAATTGGGCAATACATGTTTTGGTGCAAAGGAACTGTTTCATATTAGATCCCTTGCTATTATTATTATGTTTTTTCCTCTTGGATTTGATTATTTTTTGTGTCAAGAACTTTTTATCCAGATTTTGATTTTATTCCCACTTATGCTGAATGCAGGGATTATGTACATTCAAGTTTTGGGAAACTTTTACCACAGAGATAGCAGCAACACAGGTACCATATTGCTTGTGCATACATTCTAAAGTTTAATAGTGAAAATCTATTTGTTCCATTCTGCCTTTTTAAGAGAAAAAAGGGATTGGAGGTGGTGGATTTTTTAAGCTCAACTTGAATACTAATAAAGTCAACAAAAAAAAAAAAAAAAGAGAATATCAATATATGGTTATGTACTGCTACACTTTTCTGGTTCTGCTAATTATTGCCTGAATTGGATTTTAATTTTTATCTACCAAAGTTTCTTGTCATCCATTCTCTCTTCTAATTTGGTGCAGGAAAAACCGTTCATAACTTTCGTCTTAGGTAACAATTTACAGTGGTGATTTCCTTTTTATTTCTGTTTTGGGGTTAACTTGATATTCCCTATTATTATTCAGAGTTTTAGAAGCTCACGCCTTGAGCTTAAGTTGAATCAAATTATATTGTGATTTATTGTTGATTATATCAGTTTCTCCTGGCTCTTAGGTGGTCCGGGTAGTGGAAAAGGTACACAATGTGAAAAGATCGTTGAGACGTTTGGATTCAAACATTTGAGTGCAGGAGATCTGCTTAGAAGGGAAATAGCTTCTAAAAGTGAATATGGGTAATTATTCCTAATTCTTGTTACTGTTGATTATATCTAATTGGAACATCTTAATTTATTGTTTTTAGGCTCTCTAAATATCAAATTTCTATTTCAGCTCGATGATTCTAAATACTATCAGAGAAGGAAAAATTGTTCCCTCACAAGTGACTGTCAAACTGATTCAGAGGGAGATGGAATCAAGTGACAATAAAAAGTTTATTATTGATGGTTTCCCTCGAAGCCAGGAGAACCGCATAGCATTTGAAAAAATTGTGAGTTTCATTCTCTACTTTCTTCTCATGGAGTTGAAGGATATTCTGAACGTTCATCTTGATACTGTTTAAGGATTATAGAAATAGATATGGACTTTTGCCTACAGTAATTCTTGTGTATGGTCTCAGAACACTAAGACTTTGTCAGATCTTAGTGCACTTTGCAGCAAAGTTAAGGAGACGGAATGTTATATAAAAGAAAAGAGTAGAAGAGATCTGATGAAGATTCAGGTCGGGAGATCTAGACTGAGAACCTTATTTTTGTTTTAAAAAAATTGAGTGCTTAGTGATAGAGTGTAGCAATAACAGGTAGGAAATAGATAGAGTATAGCAATAACAGGTATGAAATAGACTAGATGATAATGAAATGGGATCGGTTTTATTGATTAGATACTAAAAGCATATCTGGGAATTCGAGAACCTGGCTTTCTCCACCCAGAGCATATCATCTCTACTCACTCATACTTTTCAAAAGATACCTCTCCCATCCCTCGGCTCCAGCTATATAGAAACTAACATAACAAACTCTTCCTGACGTCACCACAAAATCCTCTCAGTCTCTCCCTCTAGACAATTCCTCATAACAAACCTAACTAAATTTCCTTCTAGAAGCCACCTCATTTCTTGTCTTCCTTCTGGCATATGTAAAAAACGCATGGGAGGCTCATCACTTAGTTGACTTCAGAAACAAAATTTCTAGCAGGAATAAGTACAATTTTAAGGTTAATGTTTTGGCTCTGTAGATTCATTTAAGTGCTTGGTTCCTATGTAACCATCCTCATCCCCCATTGCAGACTGGAGCAGAACCAAACTTGGTGCTTTTCTTTGACTGTCCTGAGAAAGAGATGGTGAAACGGGTGCTAAGCCGTAATCAGGTTCTTTTTATTAAAAATAGTTTCCAGATGTTTTTGTCATGTCCGGTTCATTGTTTACAAATGATATTTTGCTGCAGGGCAGAGTCGATGATAACATTGATACCATGAAAAAACGTCTTAAAGTATTTGAAGCATTAAATCGTCCTGTTATCAATTACTACTCGGAGAAAGGAAAGGTTTTTAAGGTAAACTTTTTGTGTCTGGCATATTCAAGGATTGAAATTACTGTCCTGTAGAGTTGAGAACTAATCTTTGATTGATTGTTTGTCCTTAGTCAGGATTTATTCTGTTGTTATCATTTTTACCTTTCTTTTCCGCTCATGAGTTCGTAGCATTTGTTTCCAAGCTCACCAGTAACGGAAACCTTTGCCTGCAGATCAATGCAGTAGGAACTGTAGATGAAATATTTGAACAAGTTCGGCCTATTTTTACTTCATGTAGATGAAATATTTGAACAAGTTCGGCCTATTTTTACTTCATGTGAGGTGCGCTTCTTCTTGCTCATCATTTCCATGTTTTGTCAGTTGGTCATTTTCTTTTGTACTAGGATATTTTTAGCCAAAGAAATACTAATTACCGTAAAACCGTCTAATATATGGAAACTAGTTACAAGTTAGTGTGAATCAAGGCTACTACTGACTTTGTGTTTATTTTGTTTTAACTGTGGGGCAGGCAATAAAATGAACCAAATTATATGAATTAAGAAGAGAAAGACATAGGAGATTTTGTTTCAGTTGACTCTGCCTGTTCTTTGCACATTTGGAGAAAATTAGAGAAGGTTAATCTGCAAGCTACATGCTTCTCAAAGAGTGGAAATTTCTCCCAAGAGTAGGGCCACTTTGTAAAAGCATATACATCTAAAGCAGCGGTACTTTTATCATCTTTTCCCAACTTGATGCTGCATTATCAGGAAATGTATTATTGTAGCGCTCAGTCTGAATTCTGAAAAAGCAAACCTATGCAGCATTCCAGTTCAAATGCAAGCATAACCAAAGGTTACATTCCAGAGGCAGGGGGGGTGTCATAATGGTGTATACTCATTTAGTGCAGAGACGTGAAATTTGATAGCATATCAATTAGAGCAAGGGGTTAGTTACTGTGGTGTTTAGTATTACATGTTGATAGAATTGCGATTCTCACCTTTTAAATTTGTACGTTTGCGTCACCGTAACGATACTTTTAGCGTTTTTGCAATTAGACCGATGGTCAAAGTTGGCAGATCCATGTGGGTTTTGGGCTTTAGAGTGGGGCCCAAACCAACTCAATTTAAATTCGAATCCCTCCCACCCATTTCTCTCGGCCCCTCTTCCAAAACCCATAATAACATACTGACATGGTGACAATTTTGGCACCTCTGGCTTCGAGTCTCCACAGGAGAGTGACCATCAACTTCTCTTTACCCGAAAGCAAGAGAATTCAGAAATATAAGCAGTCTCAGCAAAAACAAATTCACCAAAACAAAAACAGCAAAACTTCCCTCTCTTATCCAAGATCTTATCCAACTCCGCTCCTTACTACCCCAAAATCTTACCCCCAAACGAAGCTTGAAGCCCTTGACCGAGTCGTCAAGGAACTCGAAGCATCGGCAGAGAATGGCATATACATTGGGATTGATATCTTTGCCTCCCTTTTGGAAACTTGTTGCGAAGTACGATCCATGGAACATGGTGTGCGAATTCACCGCCTTATTCCGCCAAAACTTTTGAGAAGAAACGAGGGCCTCTCTTCAAAGTTGCTGCGTCTGTATGCGTCTTGTGGATACGTTGAGGATGCCCAGCAGGTGTTCGATCAAATGTCTAAGAGGAAGAACATATCTGCTTTTGCGTGGAATTCGCTTATCTCGGGGTATACTGAACTGGGTCACTACGAAGATGCCCTGGCGCTATACTTTCAAATGGAGGAAGAGGGAGTTGAGCCAGATATGTTCACTTTTCCTCGAGTGTTGAAAGCTTGTGGGGGTATCGGGTCGATCCAAATTGGTATGGCGGTGCATAGACATGTAATTCGTTTGGGTTTTTCAGATGATGGATTTGTCCTCAATGCGCTTGTTGACATGTATGCTAAGTGCGGTGACATTGTAAAGGCTCGTAGGGTCTTTGATCAAATTAGTAGTCGGGGGGACCCAGTTTCATGGAATTCGATACTAACTGGTTATCTTCATCATGGGCTTTTGTTGGAGGCTTTGGTTATCTTCCATCGAATGCTTCAAGAAGGGTATCGGCCGGATTCTGTTGCTGTATCTGCCATTCTCAGCAAGGTGACATCATTGAAGCTTGGGGTTCAGATTCACGGATGGACAGTTCGACAAGGAATGGATTGGAACTTGTCCATTGCTAATTCCTTAATCGTTCTATATTCCAAGCATGGTGAGCTGGCTCGAGCACGTCAGGTGTTCGATCAAATGCCTGAGAGGGATGTTGTTTCGTGGAACTCTATCATTTCTTCTCATTCTAAGGACCCAAAAGCACTGGTTTGTTTTGAACAGATGGAGAATGCTAGCGCCTTGCCAGACAATATAACATTCGTCTCGTTGCTATCGACTTGTGCCCATCTGGGTTTAGTGAATGACGGCGAGAAATTATTTTCTATCATGACAAACAAGTATGGACTAAGACCAATCATGGAACATTATGGTTGTATGGTAAACCTTTACGGAAGGGCAGGACTAGTCGAGGAGGCTTATAATATGATAGTGGAGGGAATGGAGTTTGAGGCTGGTGCAACTGTATGGGGGGCTTTGCTATATGCTTGCTGCCTTCATACAAATGTTGAGGTTGGAGAGACTGCTGCTGAAAGACTTTTCGATCTGGAGCCTGACAACGAAAGAAATTTCGAGCTTTTAATGAAGATTTATGGCAATGCAGGTAGAATGGAGGATATGGAGAGAGTGAGAAGGATGATGGTCGACCGAGGATTGGACTCGTAGGCCTGTCACTAGAAATTACAGCGTTTGTCACAAATATTGAGTCCTCCTTTTTGGCCTCCAGCACTAGTGCTATAGCTGCCGAGGAGTTCTGCTTTGGCTTTCTATGATTTATGCCTTCATGGGTACAGATCAACTTCGTTGATTATGGCGGCCATGATTGACTGAGCTCCTATGGGGATATTTATGGGAAATCGCAGAGAAGTAAAATTGTTCGTTGGACGGATGAAGCTTCACCTGTGTATTGGGGAGCTTTATCCACCAAGTCTACAGGCATGAGGAGAATTTGCATCAAAGATATGCTTCTTTTGAGTTATGTACCATTACTCGTGTTCATAGATTGAAGTAAACTACTAGAAAAATAACTTGTGGAACCCTGCTATGTAAAAATAATTGATTAAACGTGTAGTACTCATTGTGCAAAGGTGAGGTTCTGTTTAATTTGATTTCATGTTGGTTCCAGCTTTTGTACAATAATATTAAGCTGAACCAAGGACTGAGAACTGCAATTGAACAAAATCAGGTGTCTTTTTGAGTTGAATTCAAGCCCTAAAAAGATTTAAAAAATAAAAAGTAAAATTCAGGTGTCTCAGTCGTTGTGTATGGAGATTTATTTCCCCTTTTAGTATATCAACTAACTTTTATGTTTTATTATTATTAGTATTATTATTATTATTATTATTTTGCGATTAGCCGTATTCATAGCATTGAATACTCTGGATTTTGTCTTTTTTTTTTTTCATTAAGTTTTTTATTACCATTATAAATGTATAATTTGATTTTAGTATAGAAAAAGCAATATCATAACAAAAATATCTCAATCACTATTTTGATCTTCTTATATCTCTTTGAAGTTCAAAACGTGCCGCCAATTCCTCTGCAAAAATATATGAAAAATATGAAAAATCTATCTGGGTTGAGTAGAGTGGGTTCGACCTTTTAATTTATCTTTGCATACAAACACAGCTTGGTACGTTCTTTCAGAAGCCCATGCGTAATGTAGGATGTGCAGCTTCATATATAGTAAACTCGGTAATATGATGCAAGCAATACAGGAGGAAAATTTTATTCTTTAATTTTATTTTTATTTTAAAAGAGAAATAATATGGATCACTTTATTGTTACTGTACTACTGAGATTTAAAAAAAAAATTAATTTAAGCTGTGAGCAGAAATTAAAAATAGACGTTTTAATTTATAATCGATACAATTGTGAAAAGTGATAATTGGAATCTGTGTTGAATTGCTAATCACTTGTTTTCAAAGACCTTCAAAATATAGTTGAACAAGTTTTTCAAACACGAGTTGTATATGAAAGAAAATCTCATAATCAGAATCATGAGCTGCAAATATATATATATATATATATATATATATATATATATATATTTGAAAGAACTGTGAAAAGAATTCTAAATTGCCTATATCTACTTATAAATTCAGCACAATATTTATATTACTGTTTTATGATTACAATGTGTGCATGTATAAACATTATTCATAAAGAAAAAGATCAAAACTATTAAGAAATAAATATCAGGACAACTTAAACATGCGTTTCTGCCCGGAAAGTACTTACCTTTGGTTATATTGCCAAGCATCCAAATTACACGTGTATATATATATATATTATATATGGGCACCAATCCACTAGGTATTTTTTTTTTTTACCTATGCATAGGTATCAATTTGACCAATGAAAATTTAGCATACATATTTTTTTATTATAAAAAGTAAGAGAGAGAAAGAGCATTAATGATGTACGTCTTTTTATGCACTTCATTATAGCCATTGGATCACCATTAGATGGTGATCCAACGGCTAAAAAAAATATATCTACCCATAGGTAAAGAAAAAAAATACCTATTGGATTGGCAACTATTATATATATATATGCAAATTTATCTCAACGTGTAGAGCTTATCCTTTTCTTATTTGCTTCTTTTCACTTTAACGTCACCATTAATTATTAATATCGTTGTGAGGCCGCTCTTAGATCATGTATCACGTGGACGATTAAGTGACAGAACAGGTCACAGGGGATACACTATTCGACACGTGTCCAAAAAGACCACTTAAAAACCACACGAGTCGCACGTGATACTGTATGGGCCCGTGGACTGTCGGAGGCCAGGGCCGAATCCATTCCAAACCCTAGATGAGTTTGGCCCAGTCTAATTCTTATCTCGACAGTTAGAGGTCAGGAGCCTCGAGGGTCTTCCGCCAGAAGATCATTAGAGGCAACGCACTGCTCCAGACCCAGACAAAGCATTTAATACAATCCTGAGTAGGTCTACGCATTGGGTAAACCGTCCTAACAGGACGACGGAAAGCAGGTCACGATGATGCAAGGGAAATTACGATAACTACGGCCCATGATTTCTGGAGTAAGTCATATGAACAAAGGTACTCGATCCTAAGATTGAGAGCCAGAAGGTTCTCAGTTCCAAGACTTTATATATGAGCCATGCGTCCCCCTGAGGATAGAGGCATATACATACACAGAGAGAGATATATGAAAGTTTATAAGCAAGAGAAAAACTTGATCTTTGCTACTCAATCTCAAGGATAAACATCTGACTTAAGCATCAAAGAGTCTTTGCAGGTGGCCACCCCCGCCTCTCCGACCCAATCTGAAGTCAAAAGTACTCTGGGATAGCGAGGATACATGGACAATTAGTAGATACAACATCAGCATTTCAGAGACATGTGAACAACTAGTAAGAATCGTCACCAATAGTTTGGCGCCATCTATGGGAAATATTGAGCGCGAGAGAAAGAGTAAGAGTCTCACGACCGCACTCTCCCCGAATAAAAAAGCCATACAACATTGGATAGCACCCTCAAGAATGACAACAAGGAGCACACGCCCCGATGCCGAAGGAAGCTCCCGGGAAGTGCCACTAGGTTTGGAGAAAAAGCTGGACCAAATGCTTGCCGTCTTGGCAGAAGCAAACAAGAAGGTGGAGATGGCCCACGAGGCCATCCTGGACTTAAAAGATGAAGTCGCAGAAGTTCATAGAGATAATACTCGCCTTGAAGGGCTATTGGCAAGAGAAGCCAAGAGCGGGCGAAGAGAGGACTTCGACGAGGAGGTCCAACAAGAGTCTAGTGGTCAACCACTGAGGGAAGTCCTCGTCTCGTCCAGATCACGGATGCAGGGGGAACGGCAAAGCCAGACAAGGCTTTTTCGAGCGGGAGCAGCGGTGGACAGAAGACAACAGGAGAGCTCGGAAGGTGCACTTCTCAACTAGAAACAGGAGATGATGGCAGAGCTGAGTAAGAGGCTCAAGGCCTGTCACAGCCAGAACCCCGATGATTTGGAAAAACAGACCGTGCATGGGATCAACCGGACGGCCTTCGTTGATTGGATCCAGCTGGAGCCTAAGCTGAAGGACTTCACAACCCCGACCTTCAGACCGTTCAAGGAAAAGACCGACCCCCTCGAACATATATACCATTTTAAGTAGAAGATGGCCCTAGAAACCAGGGACGAAGCTGTGACTTGCAAGGTCTTCTCCACCACCCTGGCAGAACTGGCCCTATTGTGGTTCAGGCAACTCCCGAAAAAGTCTATAGACGAGTTTGAAGATTTTTGCAAACTTTTTCTAAAACAATACGCGGGCGTCCGGAGTTAGCAGAAAACCATGCGAGACCTCGACCGATTGGAGCAATCCGCGAATGAGTCTCAAAGGGAATATTTGTCGCGTTTCCTAGAGGTTATGTCCTTAGTACACAATGTCGACTCGGCCCAAGCCGCGAGCTCGTTCGTCAGGGGCCTGCTACCAGGATCGATACTGTCGGACCATTTGCTCTTGAATTTGCCATAAGACATGACAAACATCCAGGCAAAATCGAAAGGGGTATTTAGGATGCTGGAAAGCCACCAGAATGCGCCCAAAGCCTCCGCTGTGATAACAACAGTGCCGACACAAACCTAGACTACACAAGGAATAAAGAGGCCTGCATTGGCCTAAGCTCCGAAGTAGGGAGCCCGACCCAAGCTAGTCAAGAAAGTGGCAAGAGGAGGAAAACGTTTAAGGACCCTCTGCCGAAGTACGAGCTCAACACGCTGATCGATGTGATCTACATCTAAAATAGAGACAGAGGCATTTTCAAAGACCTACCCAAGTCCGATGTTACTGAGCACATGAAAAACAGGAGCAGGTACTGCCAATTTCACAAAGATAACGAGCATGATACCATCAATTGTCGTAGCCTTTATGCGCAGGTTATGATGGCGATCCAAGCCGATAAGCTGAAGCAATATGTGAAGACGGGCGGAAGCCAGTCCAAGAAGGACGCCGCCGGCCTCGAAAAAGGAAAGCAGACCCAAGCCTCCAGGTCGAGAGAGCAGGCTCTGAGGATAGTGCTAATGATTATAGGCAGACAAGAACCGACCCAGAGTCAGGAAGAGAAGGAAAAATGCCAGAAAAGAACCGAAGAAAGGGTGAAGCGCCTGAGGGGCATGGGGCATTCTGTGAATTACTTGACTACGGGAGAAAGCTACGCCTCAGCCGCCTCCATCGCCTTTACCCAGCAAAATTTGGCCACAGTGCGCCTACCTCATGATGATCTCCTAGTGATTAAGCTGCAGATCGACTCTGCATTGGTCGGAAGGGTCCTAGTCGACGGCGGGAGTAGTGTTGATGTCTTGGTCCTCAGCACGTTCGAGAACATGGGCCTAAATTAGAGCGCGCTCAGGCCGACCTGTCAGCCGCTGTTCACCTTCAACAGCACTAAGGTCAGCCCCTTGGGCGTCGTGACTCTAAAGGTCTCTGCTACGGAGAGGTACCTGAATGTAGATGTCATCATCATCGATTGCCAGTCTTCTTTCAACGTCATCATAGGGAAAGGGTAGATCCACGCCATGCATGGGGTCGCTTTTACCCTCCACTAGGTCCCAAGATATCAATCCAAAGATGGTACCTACACGATAGACATTAAAGGAGACCAGACCTCCACTAAGAAGTGTTTTGCGACCGCCTTGAGGGGGACCGATACGACCACGAATGTCTCGATAGGGGACAGATAACAATCAAAGGACCACCTGCCAGCATACATAAAACGGGTCGAAGAGGAGTCCGATGGGCCAGAAACCACGATTGAGGAACTAGTGGTGGTCCCTTTAGAAGAAGTAGAACCGGGGAAGTAGTTTTCGTCGGGGCCCTGCTGCCTGAAGAGGAAAAGAGCGAGCTGTTGGAATTCCTTAGGCAGAACAAAGACTTCTTCGCATAGTCCTATGCTGACATACCTGGAATAGACCCTGCACACGCCTGCCACCGACTGAACACTGACCCTAACTTTCTCCTGGTCAGACAGAAGCCCCGAAGGTTCGCATCAAAGAAAAACAAGGCGATCAATAAGGAGGTCGAAATACTACTGGAAAATAGCCTAATCATGGAGTGCGTATACCCATACTGGGTCTCCAATCTGGTGGTGGTAAACAAAAAAAAAATGGCGATGACCGGACCTGCATAGATTTCACATATCTGAACAAGGCCTGCCTGAAAGACAGCTTTTCCATACTGAAGATCAATCAAATGGTCGATGCGACAGTGGGATTCGACAGGATGAGCTTCTTAGATGCCTACTCTTGATATAACTAGATCTATCTGTATGAGGAAGACTAGATCCACACGGTATTTATCATGGAGAGAGGTCTATATTGTTACAAATACATGACATTTGGCTTGAAGAATGCATGGGCGATCTACTTGAGGCTCATGGACAAAATGTTCATTGAGCTGCTGGGGAAGACGATGGAGGTTTACATCGACGACATGGTTGTGAAGAGCAAAGAAGCTTCGGACCATCTGGGGCATCTGGACAAATGTTTCCAAATTTTGAGGCACTACCAGATGCTTCTAAACCCCAAGAAATACGCGTTCGGGGTGTCCTCTGGCCAGTTTCTGGGGCACATCATGAGCAGAAGGGGCATTAAGGCCAACTCGACCTAGTTGTCCTCAATCACAGATGTACAAAGACCCTCGACCATTAGAGAGGTCCAGCGCCTAACTGGAAAGATAGCTGCACTCAGCCGGTTTATCTCCAAAATGTTTGACCGATGTAAGCCTTTCTTCCAATGCATAAAGAAAAGCTCCATAATCGTCTAGGGGGAGGAGCAGGACAAGGCACTGACAGAGCTCAAACTATACTTAAGTCACCTGCCTATCTTGGCTTCCTGAGCAGAGGGGCAGTACCTATATGCTTATTTAGCAGGGTCCAAAGTAGTGATCAGTGCCGTACTGTTCGTCGAGGAATACAGCAAGCAGAAGCTGGTATTTTACGCAAGCTGCATGCTTTTGGTCAATGCTAAGAAAAGACTAAGGTAGTACTTCGAGGCATACTTGGTTACAGTGTATACGGACTTCTCCATCTGGCAAATCTTGGCCAAACTGGACCTATCGAGACGACTGACCAAATGGGCCATCGAGCTGGGGATATATGACATCGAGTATCGGCCTCGAGTGGCGAAGAAAGGGTAAGTCATGGTAGACTTCCTAGTGAAAATCCAGTCCTTCGGCAAGCCACGCGACCTGCTTCAGATGCCTCTGGCTCATATCCCTTCAACTTGGACCCTCTACACCGACGGATCCACGAACGCCTCGGGGTCAGGTATCGGAATAGTCCTGCAGACCCCAACAGAACTCAGGATAGAGAAATCTTTGAGGCTTGGTTTCTAGGCAATAAACAATAAGGTGGAGTATGAGGCACTGCTGCAAGGCCTTGAGCTGGCTCTGTACTTCGGAGTAGAGAACATCGCGCTAAGGACTGACTCGCAGTTGATCGTGGGTCAAGTCAGGAGAGACTTCGAAATAAAAGAGCCAAGATTACACATGTACTTCTCCAGGATAATGGGGGCGAAAGCATACTTTAGCAGCTTTGATATCGAACAGATACCCAGGGAGATGAACCAAAATACCGACGAGCTAGCTAGAAGCACGTTGATCAGAGGAACGACCGAACACACGGAGATTCTGCTAGAGGGCAAAAATATGAGAGACCCTTTGGAGACCCTCGCACGCCACGTATTCGTGACTGACTCTGAAGATGAAGGCTAGATAAGACCCATCACCTAATACCTGGTGTCGGTAAACTTGCCCGCAAACTCCCAAAAAGCAAGGTCGATCAGACTGAAGGCTGCCCGATACTCGATGGTGGGGGGCCGATTGTATAGAAGATTAACGATGGGACCACTGTTAAGGTGCGTAGGTCCCATGGAGGCACAGAAACTGATGGAGGAAATCCACGAGGGAGCGTGTGGCAACCACTCTGGCGGGCATAGCCTCGCCCAAAAGGCCTTAACAGCTGGATACTTCTGGCTCTACATGATGACCAAGGTGGCCCAGTTTGTCAAGAAATGTGATAAATGACAGAGGTTCGCCCCCCTGAAATGCCAACCCGCAGAAGAGCTCTATTCAAATATAACTCCTTTGCCCTTCGCTAAGTAGGATTTGGACATCGTCGAAAAGCTCCTTAAAAGCCCCAGAGGAAGAAGATATGTCTTGCTGGCTACTGACTATTTCACCCAATGGGTAGAAGTGGAAGCCTACACAACCGTCAATAAGGAAAACACGATTAACTTTACTTGGAAAAACAAAATCTGCCGATACGGAATCCAGAAAGAGATACACACTGATCATGACACGTAGTCCTAAAATGCCAAGATTAAGGAGCTGTGCGATTTATATGATATAAAACTCAGCTTCTCATCCGTAAACTACCCTCAGGGAAACGACCAAGTAAAGGTAACAAATAAGGCCATATTCAGCACTATAAAAAAGAACTTGCAAGAGGCTAAAAGAAGGTGGTTTGAAGAACTACCGGCTATCGTGTGAGCCCATCGAACCACGGAGCAGAGATCAACGGGAAGAACACCATTCGCCATGGTTTACGGGTAAGAGGCTATGATCCCGATCAAAATTGGCCTCCCGACCCTTCATTCCGAAGTGGTAAGAGACGCCACACTGAACGAGCAGCAGCTAAGCCGCAACACAGTCCTTCTTGAAGAAATAAGGGACATGGCTCTGGTCCATCTGGCCTCGTACCATTAGCAAGCCAGGTCTTATTACGCAAAGAAGGTTAGTGCTTGTCAATTTAACGTCGGAGATTAGGTCTTGAAGGTTAGAACAGGAAATTCCTCGAAACTGGACTCTAACTGGGTCGAGCCCTACGAGGTGATCAAAGTGCTTGACAATGGCGCGTACATCCTAAAAGAACTCAAGAACAGGAAGAGCCTACGTAACACGTGGAATGCCAGCACTTGAAAAATACCACGTGTGAGACACATGTAAATGCTTGTATTATTAAATAGCCTGATTCCAAAACAGATCAAGATGTCTACTACACAGACTTATCCATTGGATTGCTATGTAAAAGGGTCTGCCCCCAGTGCTAGACCCTATGAATTATTCTCATAAATAAAGGTCGTACTATGGGAATTACATCGCGCAATAAAATACTTGCCGATAGCCCGAGAAAACGTACGAAGAAGAATGAGCTGCGCAATAAAATGCTTGCCAGCAGACCTCAATAACGATCGTACTATGGGAATCACATCACGCAATAAAATGCTTACCGATAGCCTGAAAAAACGTACGAAGAGGAATGAGCTGTACAATAAAATGCTTGCCAACAGACCTCAATAACGATCGTGCTATGAGAATCACATTGCGCAATAAAATGCTTGCCGACGGCCCTAGATAACATACGAAGAGGAATGAGCTGTGCAATAAAATTCTTGCTAGCAGACCTCAATAACGATCGTACCATGGGAATCACATCGCGCAATAAAATGTTTACTGATGGCTCGAGAAAATGTACGAGGAGGAATGAGCTGCACAATAAAATGCTTGCCAGCAAACCTCATCAAAAATCATACTACGGGGATCACATCACTTACCGACGACCCGAGAGGATGTAGAAGGGCAACAGGCCGCACAACAAATACTTGCCGTCGACCCTCAAGGAATAAATACATGATGGGGAAGAGTTGAGCGATAAGACTCTTCCCAGAGAGCACCTAAGCTACACATAAGCCAAAGGTAAACAGAGCCAGGATCTACCTATTAAAAGTAAACCCTCCCTAAGAAGCACCTTAGCTATGGGTAAGCCAAAAGTAAATAGGCCCAAGGTTTACCTGTTGGAAGTAGACCATCCCTAGAGAGCGCCTTAGCTATGCATGGATTGAAAGTAGAGAGGGCCAAGGCCTACCCATTGGAAGAAGGCTCAGATAAGACCAAATACGAAGGCAGAAATTAAAACTAAATTCTGTTTATTATTGCTTAAATTACAGAATGCACGATCGATAGGGACACGGACCCAGTGTCTCTATTTATAGGGAATAGGTCTTGGACAGACTCGTAAGGACACATCAGAGTGGTAACGCCCTGTTTGCTCCCAATGAGAGCCGAGCCCAGGCCTCTTCCTCTGCAGCGATGGGTCCAAGCAGTTGTCGACCAATCCCTGGAGCTAGTTCCTAGCGTGTTCCTATTTAGGGTCAGAGAAGTCCAGCCATATGTGTGGATCAAATTCTACTAAGACAAGTCATAACAGAAATTATATATTGTCAAAGTCGGAGGAGCCAGAACTCACATCCTGATCTCTGGAGCTAATCTTGTCAGTCATAGCACGGGGAGAATTCACTAATAACTCCAAATCTTATACGATTAGGCTAGATCCAGAGGTCGGCCAGATCGCTGACAAAGGAATGACATCATATATGATATCCGACCCTGACTACGAATGCGGGCAAAAAAACAAAGTAAAAAAACATGAGAAAAGTACGCTATTTTTATTATTTAAATAGATACTTGCAACAAGGGTCAGCTTTACACAATACAGTCAGTACTTTACAAATACACAAGAGCGAGAGGCCCTAATTACCTCCGGTGAAGGGAGCGATGCAGGCTTTAGTGCTTAGCCTAGCTTCGGTAGACAACGGCATACCGGGGTCAGAATCGTCGTTAGATTAGACGACCGCACTTGACACTCTACCAATTAAAATGCCAGGACTAGGCTGACTTGCAGGAACCTCCGTGGCTTGTTCTGGCAGACCGGAAGCAAGGACAATCTCTCTGGCAATAGAGGCATATGTAGAGGGCCCGTCTTTTTCTTCGTCGAGCATCTTTAGTACATCAGTAAGGTACATGATTTTAATCTCGTCCCCTAACTGCTGCATGTAGTACTTGATAGAATAATGGTCCCTCTCGACATCCTTCTGCTCATCGAATTGGTTTGGCATCACTACCTCCGCGTGGCCCTCAAATTCTCTATTCTCCCAGCCAGACTTATAGCTCTCTGCAGAAATAATATCTACCTACCTCTGGTACCATATCTTCAAGTTCTCTATATCTACCAGCCTCTCTCTCAGTGTCGTTAGCCTCAACTCCACTTACCACTGCAACAAGTCGATTAAAAGAGTGTTAATATTGGCGAGATCTTCATCACACTTGCGAGCTAACTCCATATGAGCTTCCATCAGCTTACTGTGATCCAAATAGAGATGTCGGATTACCTCGTTGGACCAATCGAGCCTGCGCTGCAGGGAATGGGCCTCTAGCTTGGCTTTCACCTCGGCTTTCCTTGCCTCCTTAGCCTCATCGACAGCTCTATCACGAGCAATCAAAGCCAGCCCCATCTCCGCCCCTACGCTCTGCATCTCCTGCTCCTTGACCTTGAGCTCGGCATTGGCCAGCCTGCCGGCCTCGGCCTTCGAGTGCAGACCTGGGACCTCAGCTTCGAGAGTCCGGACCTTCCCCTATGCCTCAGCCAACTTGGTGACAAGCTCCTCAAGCCTGACCCTCTTGACGTTCAAAGTGTGGGCCATCGCGCTGTTGAACCTAGCCTCATCTAGGCTCCGATACAGGTCAAAGTCCACCCTCAATGTGGCAAGGGTGGCCGATCAGAGCAAAGCCATCATAGCACAGGCATTCAGCTGCTCGGTCAGCTCACCGACATGAGAGGAATAGAAGGACTGGACGGCGGCTAGCTACAGAATATAAGAAAGGGGAGTCAGTGTTCAGTAAAGATGTCGAAAATATAGAGGTGACAGCCAGACGAGCTAAACTTGTGCAATGCTGCGGCCAGCAACGAGCTATATATTCTCCAGGGAGAGCACCTCCAGCTCGAACTCTACGGCTGGACTCTCTCCCTGGGTGTTATCCCTGTCCAGGGAATCTGACTCCACCCTGCCGACCATGAGGACACCTTTACCCCCCACCAAATGCACTCCAGTAGTTTCTTTCGACGTTCCCAAAGTGGCGGAGGTGGGACTAGTAGAAAGCAGAGCGTCCTTAAGCACACCTTCGACGATAGCTGGAGGTGATGCATCCTCAATAGAAGAAGCCACAGCGACTGCTACTGCTTCAGCGGCTTCGGCTACCACCTCCCTTGGAGACCGCCGGGCTGTAATTTTTCAGTATTGTCTTGACCAACATTCTTAGACGGGCCATAAAGCGCAGACCTTCTCCTTCTCATGAGGGTTAGGGTAGCCCCATCATCGTCATTGTCGGAAGAAGGGGCAGTTCTACCTCTCTTCCCCACCGGGCTTTCCTTCCCCTCAGACAGGTTGACTTCGCGACCCCACTTCATGGGGACCGGGGAGGGGAAGACTGCCGAGACTTCAACCTCAGAGCCCCTCCACTGAGCTCGGCAATCTCTCTACGGGATAGAGCAATGCCGGACCCCGCGCCCGCCTTCGAACCAGAGCTAGGGGTGGAAGAAGTCAGTGCAGCAGGCCCCCCTGGCAGGCTTGAAGGCGCCCCTTTGCCATACACAATCTTTATAGGCGGCGTCTCCCGAGTCACAGGCCCGCCCGCCTCGGGAGAAGGCACCACGGGTATTTCACCCTCGGACACAAATAGATCCTTCAGGTCATCGTCCGAGCCCATTCTTAGGGTGACAAATCTCTGCCCTCGGGCCTCGTCCTCAGAGGACACCACCAGACGCTGACTAGTGGGGACCTTGGATCTGGCTCTGTGTGTGACAGTTCTCCCCTTGACTGGGGAGGGATCTACCGAAGGGCCTGTGCCCAAACCTGTAAGAGCAAGCAACGTGATGAAAATGTAGCCATGACTTGATCGACGAAGCCCTAGGGCACAAAATGAACTCATCCCTAACCCTCTTAGGAGTAGTGGCTTCCTCTCGTCGGAACCTGATGCACTCCTCGGTCATGGGCTTCACCGCTTCTTTGAGCTCGTGACTGGTCGGCACCACTAGGTCATTGGGACCTGATAGCTGGCTCGAGGCCGTGATCTGACGACCCACCATGGCGATGCGACTCTGCTCATTTCAGCGGAACCAGTTCAGAGCTGAGGCTTCAAGCTGCCTCCGAAATACTTGGTGATGACCCACGTGTCCAGCGGAAAGAGGAGATATGAGACCATCCTCGGCATCGTATTCATCACCTGGGGATTCAGAATGGCGTGAATATGTCAGCAATCCCCGAAAGACCCAAAGACGATGACTCTCTCCAGCTCCTTGAGCCGCCCTACCGACAGCCATGGCTCGAACCTGCTTTCCTCCATAGAGGCTGCACGAGACAAAATATCATGAGTAAAAATGGATAAAGCGCATGTAGACCCAAAAATCAAAACATGACTCAGTACTTACTTTGCAGAAAAAATGGGAGAATTTAGAAACGCTCGCCATTCACCCAAGGAGAGCACCACGCCCATCTGACGGCGTACAACTTGGAGTGAAATCCTATTGCTTGTCCGACCTCAGCAAGCCCTAAAAAACATGGCGCTCTGGGAGCAAGTGGAGGTAGAAAGTAGAGTAAGAGCTCTTTTTGGGGATGAGGGTGAGCTTAAAGGCATAAAAGACCACATCTAGGTCGATATGCACGTTGAGGAGGACCGACAGAGCAGAGAGCCCTATCAGGATCATGACCCCGTTGGCGTTCAATTGCATCAGGTGAATCTCCGTCAGTCTGAAGAACTGGTGGACCAGGGGAGGAAGGGGAAACCTTAGCCATTCCAAGTGCCTCTTCCCCAAGATGATGGAGCCTTCGGGGGACAGAGGGGCGAAGGTACTAGTCTGCTGGGCCCTCGACCCTTTGTAAAATGTCTCTGCCAGGGAAGCAGAGCTACCTCCTTAATGAGCCCAACTTTGAATCTGCTACGGGACGGAGCTTCTAACTCTGGTTCGGGCCATTATCTTGGATGCGATCGAAGAGAGCAAAAGTTTCTAGAAAAGGGAAGATTCGGAAACTTTAAGATTTGAGAAAGCTAGAACACTTGGAGATTTTGGTAAAGTAAGAAATGAATACAAGCACGGCTTTTATAAAGGAGGAGTAGAAAAGTCTTCCTTATAGGAGAACAGTGCAAGGAAGACGGAAGCACTAGAATTTAAAAATTTGAAAAAATCGTGACACGAGTTGGCGTGCACCAGTGTCAATAGTTGGAGGAAAATGACGGTGATGAGCCATGTGTACCCTTCGAATTGGCGGACTGGAGGCATGATTTTTCCACTTGATGGATGCAAATCCATCAAATAGGGAAATATGGGCAGTTGTAGGGCCCATTCTTAGATCATGTACCACGTGGACGATTAAGTAGCAGAACATGTCACAGGGGGCATACTGTCCGACATGTGTCCAGAAGGACCGCTTAAAAGCCACACGAGTCATATGTGATACCGTATGGGCCTGTGGGCTGTCGGAGGCCAGGCCCGAATCTATCCCAGACCCTAGACGAGTTCGGCCCAGTCTAATTCTTACCTCGATAGCTGGGGGTCAGGAGCCTCGAGGGTCTTCTGCCAGAAGATCATTGGAGGCAGCGCACTGCTCCAGATCCAGACAGGATATTTAATGCAATCCTGGGTAGGTGTGCGCATTGGGTAAACCGTCCTGACAGAACAGCGGCCTATCAAAGTCTCGCCCCTATCGGGCTCGAGCCATAGGGGACAGCAGAAAGCAGGTCACGACGATACAAGAGAAATTACGGTAACCATAGTCCATAATTTCTGAAGTAAGTCATGATGAAAAAATGTACTCGATCCTAGGATTGAGAGCCAGAAGGTTCTCAGTTCAAGGACTATATATATGAGCTATGCGTCCTCCTAAGGACAGAGGCATATACACACACACACATAGATATATATAAAAGTTTATAAGCAAGAGAAAAACTTGATCTTTACTACTCAATCTCAAGGATAAACATTTGACTTAAGTATCGGAGAGTCTTTGCAGGTGGCCACCCCCGCCTCTCCGACCTGACCTGAAGTCAAAAGCACTTTGGGATAGCGAGAATACGTGGGCAGTTAGTAGATACAGCATCAGTAATTCAGAGTCACGTGGACAGCTAGTAAGAATCGTCACTAAAAAACGTCATGATAACTATCTTTATCACTAATGGTGAAAGAAGCAATTGTATGTATTCTTTAACTCTCGCTTGCTTCTTTTTCTTAAGTAAGCAAGACCAAAAAGCTAAATTAGTGGTGTTCATTGGTAATTTTGGTCGGTTTACATACATGTCCCAAATTAATTAGTCAGTTTTCAATAGATTTGTCTCCAAGCGACAAAACTTAACTCGTTTTTAATGTTTTAAATTTCGGTTTAATTAATACATGATTGGGGACGACTCTACTGGAAACTAAAATTTTATTTTTTTAAATAATTAGTCAATATTTTTTTGGATAAAAAATTTAGACAATATTACAAAAAGGAACATTATTACTTATTATAAATATAAATAATGTATCTGAATATTTTTTTTTTCAATTGATTCGGTTTTGTTTTTCAGTCGATTTCAGATATAACCAAAGTCTAGATCGGCCCGATTTAGTTACTTTTATTTCTTTTTCAAAATTTGGTTTAGAATTTATCTTATTTCCTTTTTTTCTTTTCAATAGTACCCTTAAAATAATTTGACCTTTCCTATTGTGGTGATGTTGACTTCAATAGTTGCATATATATATATATATATATATATATATATATATATTTCAGATGTCATAATATATGCTCATGTGTATACTTATGTTTATTACCGCTAAGGAGAGCCACTTATGTTGGACATGGACGTGCATTAAACTGTAAAATAACAAGCTGTTGAGCCGCCGCTTCGTATTGAGTTTGAGATAGTAATATATTGTACCAGAAGAGTTTGGGACAGTAATATATTGTACAAGCGACATTATATATTGTTACACACAGGTCAATTTTGTCTACATTTAATACTGTAATATTGGTCACATAACTAGCCTGGCCACGTCGATCACAAATGTAGAAGTTATGATCACTATTCTAAGGTCTCGAAGCATCATCCTCAAATGTATTTGTCTGACGATTTTTAAATATTTAATTGGTACAAATTAAAACTTAAATTTTAACTCGTTAATTATAAAGTAGTTTTTTTTCCCCCACCATGGAATTCATTAATATAGATACATCATCCGGAGGCAGCTTTCCACGTACAGGTTTTGTCACCTAAAAGGTCAATAATTCGTTGCTCAGTTGTTCTTGATGTAAAATTGACGAGCTAATATTAGACTAGAATAATTGAATTTCGGAATAAGCCCGGCCTGTACATGATTTAATTACACGTTCATGAAGACTTATTATATATCAATCCAAAAGTTGATGTGCGTTTTAAACTCCATTATTATTTTTGAGCAATTGATTCCATGTTTTCAATTCATTCAATATTTATAATTTGAAACAACTGAATTATACAAGTCATTACAACTACTGTTTTCCCTTTTTTTTTCCCCCGTTTTACCCAAGTACACTTGTCTTTTTCTTTTCAGTTTTGCAACAAGAATGATCCCCCCTATACTGGTCGGTTACCATCAACAATATAGCTAGCTAGCCGAAAAAACAATGAATATGAAAAATTTATATTATACGAACATCACTTAGATGGGACTTTATAAGGGTGCAATTTGCAGATCCATACCAAAAAACAAAAGAAAAAGAAAAATGCATATTGTATATATGTTAGCTGTTAGTAGTAGTTGGGTTTCTTGTAAGCCTTAAATGCGGATTGGCCGGCAAATTAAGTTGAAATTGTACCTGGAAAATATTAGACCATTGCTAGCCACATGACATAATTGGTGGGGACCTAATTTGAACAACGAGATCTGTCTTGCGTATATCATTTATTGTCTTTCATCGAAAAAAACAAAATTCTAGATCCATTGATGTATGTTAAACTTAGAAGTGCATTGCATATATTAAGCAAGCATACTTTAAAAATTAAAAAAGAAAAAAAAAACCATAAACACAAGCAGAAATGAACAAGATTATAATGTGTAAGCGTAAAGCTTAGTTTTGGACTGAGAGACATAAAAAAAGGGCCTTGTACGTAGCTTGAATATGCCATGAAAATACGGAGTCTGTAGTCGTTAACTCCTTTTGGTTATCGAAGTTGGGAATGGGCCTCCGTGACTTGTGGACTGAAATTTGAAACAATTTGGATAATTCTACGACATTTCGGCGGTCTACTTTGATTTCATATTGCTTTGTCCGTACATTTTTTGTTGGAAATAAAATTAGGTTTCACATGTCTTTTTGACAATGTTCTCACGCTTCATAGTAGACTAGTAGTTTCCAAGCAATGCCTTATTTTGTTTGCCTTTTTCTTTACTTCTCTTTCTCACTTTTTGTTTTGTTGCTTGATTCCATTAATCTCACAAGCTTGGGTTATATTAAATTCCAAATTAATAATAGTCTATTGTCCTTTCACGTCACGGGCAGTAGAACAAAATTGGTAAGTAACAAACGTGATCAAATACGCACTAACATGCATTAACACGCTCATATATAGTTGAAAGTTGCTCAGTTGAGTTGAAAATTTATCCTTAATGAATGCTAGGTGTGGATCCCACTTATAAGCCACTTCACTTTTATTCTTATTTACTAATAACTAGTAATTAAGTACTTCAATGAATTAAGAACAAAATATCCAAATTTATTGGTCCAACTGATCCGTGCACGTCGGTAACAAAACGTTAAAAAAAAAAAAAAAAAGGAAAAAAAAAGGTCTTATTTATTCTTTTTTTTTGGGTAATAAGGTTTTATTTTTTCTTGAAAGACATTATCATGTGCCACTGTTACATGAAATTTAGCAAAGATTTCATAGCTGCCCCTTATTATTGATCCTTCGCCTCTTTCAAAAACCAATACCAAAGTATTTTATAATAACAACATTAATATATCACACGGCGTGACATGTCACACACGGTTCACATTCGTATACAACCCTCAAATCCCACTATAAATTCACAACTTTCTTACCCTAAACTCCTCAGTCTCCCCGAAAGAAAAAAAGAAAAAAAAATCGAGTAAAAGAAGAAATTTACTACTCACTCCAAAAATTCGAACCCAACTATAATTTTTATACGAATGGCTAAGGCTTATTCCATTGTTTGCTTAGTAATTTTCTTTCTGTACGTCGCCGGGGCGGCCAATTCGGCGGCTGCTAGCTATGAAAACCCGGCAGCAACCTCAAACTTCGTGAAGACGTCGTGCGGTTCCACCGCGTATCCTCGGCTATGCATCCGGACACTCTCCACTTACTCGTCCGAAATCCAAAACAGTCCGCACCAACTGGCGCTGACCGCCTTGTCCGTCAGCCTGGACTCGTCCAAGTCGGCCAAGGACTTCGTCTCAAAATTGAGAAAGTTCAGGGGCCTAAAGAAAATGGAATACGAGGCCATTGCGGACTGCTTTGATCAAATGGGTGACAGTGTGGACCGACTCGGTGACTCGGTTAAGGAGCTGAAGAGCGTGGCCAAATTCAAGGGCCAGGATTTCTTGTGGCACATGAGCAATGTCCAGACTTGGGTCAGCGCTGCGTTGACCGAGGACAACACTTGCCTTGATGGGTTTGCCGGTAAATCTTTGGACGGTAAGATTAAGGCCTCTATCAGAGCCCGAGTTGTTAATGTGGCCCAACTCACTAGCAACGCTTTGGCTTTGTGTAATCAGTTTGCCTCTAAGAACTGATCAGTACCCAGTTCTAAGGGTTATTTAAGTCTTTTTCATATCTTAAATGTGAGAAATTTTGAGTGTTATTAGCATACTCATCTTTTGTGGTGTGCTTTTGGTCGATATGTATATTTGTTATGTGTACTATCTAAATTTTGAAAATAGAATATAATCGTTCAGTTCGATGTTATAACGTGTTTCCAACTCTGTTTTTTAGTTTCCCTAAATTTATGGGCCTTAAACTTGAATTGGTCTAAAGGGTGTCTTTTTTTTTTGGCTCTGTTTTCCTTGTTTGTATCGATGGGTTCGTTACAGTCAACAAAAGAAAAAGGTAAAGTTGGTAATATGAGATCCCCTTGATTGAAGGGATTAGGTTGGAATATAGATAGAGACTAAATTAGGGACAGCATTTCAACCATAGATCAAATATTATAACCATTCAAAGCTGCCCCGGGATCAACTGAATCTGTGTCTTTCGTTTGAGAAATAGTAAAGAGGCACATGTGGGGTTAATAAAGATGCGATATCTAATTCTAAATGCAACTTAGAAATATGAAACTCATTTTTATCAGTGTGGTCCATTTTTCTAACTTTTTTTTTTTTTTTTTTTATCTAAATAGAGTTTTATCACCACATTTAGTATAAATTTAAAAGAAAACAATACTCGTATAATTTATTTATTAAGATATGAATTTCTGATCCTCAAAAAATTCACGCATATTTTCTCAGACTAAAAAAAAATACTTTAATAATAATGGGTAATATCACTGTAATGGAACTTATAATTAGCATATTAGCATATTATTTCACCTTTGTTCTTCGACAGATGGGGTACTGTTATGAATGTGATGAACTTTTGTCTTTTTTCGTAGTTTAATATTACTAAGTGTTCATTAATCAGTAATTAATCAGAATTCAAAGTTAAAAAAAAAAAAAAAAAAAAAAGCTGGCCAATCAAACAATCAATAAGCAAAAAAACAGCTTATCAATAAAGAGGGAAGAGTGGATGTGGTGCACAGTATGATCGAGGTTAATTTTCTTCTTCAATAAATTACATAATACGAAGGAACCAAATTAAAGCATTAGAAAGGGCTAAAGGGAAGAGCCAAGGTGTCACTCACATGGCTTAATTGGCTGAGTAATTCATCAAAACTAGAGCAAAGACATCACCTATGCCAGTTGCATCCACCTCATCTTCCATCTATCATTCTTTCTATTCTCAATAAAATATTACTCTCCACGTTTTTTTTTTAATTTTAAATTTTAATGCAATTGTACGTTTATTTACTCTTCTAATAATAATAATAATACCTCTTTCTTCATGAGCTGTGCTCATTCATTTCAGTTATCTATTTTTCATGAAAGAAAAAGATGTTGAATGTGACCTTTTGTTTCAATCACTCAGCTTTCAAAAAATAGAATATTGATCACTCTTTGTACCGTAATATCAATCATTGTTTGGTTGCACTAAGATTTTTTCTTTCTTTTTTATTTAGGGAGTGGGGATATTATATTGATCAGTGATATCAGTCAAGACCTTCTACGCTTATTAAGTACTAAGCTATACCCGAAACCACCTTACACTGATAATTATTGAAAAAAAAAATAGATAAAAAGTTAATTTCAGACTACGATTTTCCTTTTATGAGTGCATACTGCACATTAGGGGGCATATTAATGATATTATTGAAAGGAAAAAAAAAAGAAGAAGAAAGAAACAGAAAAGAAAAAGGTATATTCTTTAACGAAAAAAAAAACCTGCAGCCCTGTCCAGCCCGACCCGACTACCAAAAAGTTCCTGGGCCAGACCCGGGGCAGTTAAGACATTCAAAACGCTCGGGATGCATGTCCCGCCCGACCCAACTTTTTTACACCCAACCCAACATCAAGATGCATGTTGTAAACAAACTATCTTGTTATTAACGATTAAATTAAAGTAAAGAAATAAAATAGGCTAGCTCTTTCTGTTTTAATTTATATGCTAACTAAGCGCCAGCAGAGGAAAAGAAAGGACTTATACATTAAAAAATTTCTTTATGTTGTTAACAAATTATAAGGACCACATAAGATGATGCTTTTATTAAATGGGTTGTCATACACATTTATGAGCTGTTTAATGACCGAAATACGTGACCAAATATATCGATCGTGACAAGATCATGGAGTTCGAATTCTTAACTTACCAAATATAGCTTATTCGGTTAAATAATGCATTGTTATATAATTTGGACGCACATATATTGATATATAATATATTCTCCCGTAATCACATGTATTTATGAATAGTAAGTTGACTTCTGGGTTTACCAGATGATTTTGTGCTGATGAAAATTTGACGCCACAATTTCTTGACAAAGGGCTAAAGCCGTCTCAAGTCTCAATCATAGAGACTCGAGATGATTAAGGAGAGCAACATGATTATACAGACAACTTATTATCTGCAAATAGTACTGTATTGTTGTTTAATTTTCGTATTTCATATTGACGGTCTTTGAGCTAAGTAGACGTATATATTGTTTAATATACTGCTAAGTTCTGATGGGATGGCCCCAACCCAAGTAACCAACTGTTTTTCTCATTATAAGTATTTAAAGAGTATGTGATAAGCTATCCATAGATATTTGTACCTTTATTAATTTGGCTTTATCAGAGGATAGATTGCTTTTACAAATCCCTAACGACCATTTATTACTAGTTTTTTTTTTTTATATATATAAACGGCTGAGGAAAATAAAAGTTTCAAATTATAATATAAACATAAGGATTATAATTTCAAACTCCTAAAAAAAAAGAAACGAAAAATGGATCACAAACATAACTATGAACAAATATGTGGGTTACTCTACTTTTTTAAGAAAAAGAGATAACAAGAACTACCAGCAATCTATTGCCTTCAATATTGCTCATGACTATATTCTTGATGGGGTAGACTATACGAGACCATTATCAATTGAGATCAATGTTCATGGAAAAGAAAATAAAACAAAAACCAGTCACTAAACAGATCTACATCTAAAAAAAAATCTCATATTTAAGATTTAGACCGGACTAAAATCCACACAAAAAATGGTACTATAAATCAAATCTAGATCTGGACTTACTAAACTAGAAAAAAAAAAAAAAAAGAGAAAAGAAGCATAGAGGAGGAGGAAGAAGAGGGTGAGAAGATTAGGTCCTCTCCGACCTCAAGCGGAGCGATGCTGACTTTTTTGTTAGGAGAAAATGCAAATAGAGAGAGAGGCTAGGGGTTTTTTTGGATTTGTTACTAATTTACATTTTTATCCATAGTTGTTTTTATTATTATAAATTTATACATAAATTGGCATAATTAGGATTTAAATCTCTCTTTTACTACATGTTCATATGCATTCCTAAAATCCTAAACCAATTTAGCTTAAAATAATCATATGTGTGGCATATAAATTGTCACTATTTAATTACCATACATCAAGAGTGGAGCTAAAAGGGGCAAGTGAGGGCTATTAACCCACCTTAATTTTTTTCACTTTATTTTTAGTACTATTTGAAATTTTATTTTCTATCTGGCCCCCATTGGGATTTTGTATATAGCTTTATCCCTATTTTTAATGTGCGAGATATTATTGTCATTATATATACCCTCTTTTTTTATTCCATAGTTTATACAATATAAAATATTATTCTGCTTTGGTCCTATTGAGATTTTTATTTCTATATAAAATATGAATTATTACTTTTTTTCAGCTTAAAACTCACTTAATTTTTAACTTTTGTTTGCTATTCAATTTTCTAAACTAAAATAAAGAGGGGAAATTAGGATTCAATTTTCTAAACTAAAATGAAGAGGGAAAATTAAGATTGGGAAAAATTTTCATTGTTTCGATAACTCCAACTCCGTATACTAGTCAAGATATCTTGATTCATTTGTAGTTCGTATGTTTATAAAGATTCCATATATCTAAGAATTTCATTTTTGATAACATGATACTCACAACAAAATTATTATAGTGCTTTGAAGATATAAAAATTCGTCTAGTATATTTTATTGCCATTTGAAGACACTATTATATATTTAAATATTTTTTTATATTATTATTATATTAAAAAAATTTACTTTTGCCTTTGCTGAAAAAAACATTCTGGCCCCATCACTGGTGTATGCGTGATAATTTATTAAAAATATATAATGACATTCAGCAATTAAATAATGAAGATTCAGGTGCATATCTACTTTGAATTGCTTAGATTGGATAATTATTAATGGGTTAGGGTGTTTCTTTGAATGGATAATTATTAATGGGTTAGGGTGTTTCTTTGAATGGATAATTATTAATGGGTTAGGGTGTTTCTTTGAATTGCTTAGATTGGATAATTATTAATGGGTTAGGGTGTTTTTTAGGGTGGTACGGTATTCCTAATTTATAGGAACTCCAAGTCAATGGAACAATTTAATGGATTTTAGAAAGGATACGTACAAGCTAAAAAAAAATTTTAGGCCTAAGAAACAACTATAATTAATTGTAAGGGATAAAAATCAGGTTGACATTACAACTATTAACAAAATCAGACAAATACTTAAAAAAAATGAAAATCAGACAACACATGCAAAATGATCACAAAATCTAATTGGAATTTGGTGATTCAGGAAGATTCATCACTACATAAGGAAATGCTTTTTTTTTTTTTTAACTACTTTACAATGGATCGAACTTCATATGAATAATTGTGATACTTAACTTGGGGAATTTACATCAAAATTATATGAAATCGATTGCATAAGAAAAGTAGAAATATTCAGTAGAGAAACTGTTTCAAGAGCTACAACGTATTAATTTTTAACGTTTAGGTGATGTAACTAATGGCAAGCCTCTTGGCCATAGGTATTTGTTCTTACCAGTAGCTCCGACAGTCCGTGGGGACGTGAACGTGATCTAGTATAGATTGAGATCCTACGTTTACAGACTGATCCACATGAAATATGTGCATGTATAAAACAAATACCTATCACATGGACGGAAAATAATAATATAAAAAAAAACGGAGAATATATGATTGCTATGCGTAGGATCATATTATAATTAAAAAAGAATAGAGCAAATTAAAGAATATCAAGCACTACCATGCAAATCTAAAACAGATACATAAAAATGTGAGGAGCATCACTAAAGGCACCACAATATTATATGATTGCTATGCGTAGGATCATATTATAATTAAAATAGAATAGAGCAAATTAAAGAATATCAAGCGATACCATGCAAATCTAAAACATATACATAAAAATGTGAGGAGCATATCGCTAAAGGCACCAGAATATTATAGAGCAATGCTGAAAAAGTACAACCATTTAATTTGTTCTTAACTATTCTAATTAATTAATAAATCAGGTATTATATAAATTTTATATAAAATATAATTATAATTAGTTAATAATAAATCGATATATTATCTTCCTATTTTAATAATAATAAAAAGCAAAACAAAACAAAAAATGTTGTTGCCTTTAGAGTTGAGACTACTACTGTGCAACCCGGCTACTCTTATTAGATGGAATCCTTCGTTGATTTTCTCCTATTTTCATGCGTAAGTAAACTATAGTACATAGTTTATTAATATATTTAATTTAAGTGCATAATTTTTTTTTACGTATATACAGAAGAGGAAGAAAAAACTATCAGCGATGTCAACTATTGCGAGTATTGCTTAGCAAATGGCCATAATTAGGGCTTTTCTGCAAATGACTAAATGTCAATGATAACGAACACGTATCCATATTGTTTCCTTGTAATGTAATATTATAACAGCTTGCTTATTGTCATGCATATACGGATTTCAGTTTTATGGTTTCTCCAAGGAATATCTTTTATATAATTGTTTTTTTAATTATTTTTAAGTGGGGATTTAAATTCAAGACCTTCCACATTGAGAGAAGATGTGGTTATCAATAGACTAATTAAACTTTCCACCATATAATTATTTAGTTTTTCTTAAAGATGAGAGCTTTATTTTCTATTCCTTAATTTATTAAGCTAAACGGCAAGTCAAAAGCCAAAAGAAAATAAAAAGAAAATAAAAGGGGCGTGAAGGTGTATAGCGCCTTTTTTTTTTTTCCATCGTATATTAAAGACTGGAATTAAAATGAGGTGGGACCGGGTGGGATTTGTTAATTTTTTATTTACAATTCTTGTCCTAATTTCTATTTCCATTTGTCAGCTTCATACGTATCATTGGTTATTTAAGTAATCGCCCGGAGATTTTTTTTTTAAAATAAAATAGGTATTAATTAATGATCTTTATTTATTATAAATTAAAAAAAAATATTTATTACTATCCAATTTTTATCCTACTTAATTAGGGATAATATAATATAGTTCTTCACGCATATTTCTAGTATGACTCGAACTTAGAACCAAGATCTTAATTTCGGATAATCTTAGTCATATAACAAGTTCCCAATTGGAGTATTGAGTTCCCCCATTGGAAAAATCGTCTTGAATTCATTAAAAAAAATTCTACTTTGTTACAAATCCTCCGGTAGTCTAAATAATCAAAAAGCCTATTTTTAGTTAAATCCATTAAAGAGCCCAAGCCATATACAATGTCTCTACATTATTAGGTGAATTATAAAATGAAAATGAGACAGTAAACACAAATCGGCCATAAGTTATGACCATGTACATATTATTAGGTTTGTCATAAGACTCGACTTGTTAGATATTACAGACGTTTAGTGAGCCCTATGTTGTATCTCCCTTTCATTTCCTTTTTCTTCCAGTTATGTCAATATTTTCAGGGGAGATCGAAAGTAATGAATAAGAAAAGGGAAAATATTTCTAATACATATATTAATATATCTATTAGAACGAAGAAAGGGAAAAAGGAAAGAGAACCCTATATTTATAAAAAAATTTCAAATCACTTATTATGAGTAATTTAAAAAATATTATGTAGCTTTACATATTTGGGAGGGGGCTCAGTCCCTATCATTGTCCAATCCCCACCTAAAAATATGCAATCCCTTTCCGTGCTTGCAACATTTTATAACGGTGAAAAAACATTTTTATTGGGGCTAGATCACTTTAGTGCACCACCCTAATTGAATGATGAAATTGACATTACCAAATATCAAAGAAAGACACAGTAAGGCAGGGCCTATGGTGGAAAATTTGTCTCTCTTATAAAATGAAGACCTTTGTCAATTACGTAATGATCGTGCTGTTTCAAATTCAATCATCTCAACGACCGTGAGATCGTGCCATGCGTGTGTTGCGTGAGACGTTGCAAGAGGGACCTGATTATGCCAGCATGAAGAATATTTCATTGCTTGGGAAGATTAAATAATTATTGAAAATTAAAGCAAAAAACATAGTAATTTGACTAAACTAGAAAACAAAATTAGAGCATTCAGCTCCAAGGTTTTTTTTTTTTTTTTTTTTTTTTTTTTCAAAGCAAGTATTGGTGTTTTCTACTATATATCAATAATTTTTTTTTCTTCGAATACACTTTTTTTTTAAAAGAAAAAAGAAAATCAGTGGTATTTTTCGTCTCCACACCCATTCACTGCAATAACCTTTATGACCCGATGATCTTTAGGACTACAGGTTAGTTATCCTAATCAGGATGCTACTCAACGAGTCCACTTATTGAATGATACATACTCGAAGTGGCTCATAGAGCACACTTATTAGTTGTTGCTGACTAGAGTACCAGTATCGAACTCACATGCATTCATGGATAGATGAATGCCTGACCTTGACCTATTAGAAGTGAAGGCTCCAAGTAATTACTTTTGCTACTCTGCCATTACCACTAACGGACCAATGGTCACTTGTTCTAAAAAGTCACTCAAAAAAAAAAAAAAATCATAAGAATTGGAATTTTTTCCTTATAAAAAGACAGACTACAAAACAGAATGAATTCAAGGCCACAAAGGTTATGATTAGTTTATACAGTATGGATATGTTTAATGTTTACTGATGATCAGCTCATACATTAAGGATATTTTTTGATGTTCGCTAATCAATAATGAAAAGAACCGCAATTGAAAATGGTTTGAAGACGAAGAAAAGTGTTGTGTAGTTTTCTGACTACCACAAATAGTCGACCTGCCTAATTCCAAAAAAATAAAACAACTAGCTAATTAAAAAGAAGATAATTACTCTTTATTATGTGGTCACCTAATTTCAGTATTATATTATACTTTATTATATAGTTTCATATTCACAAAATTGGGAAACCTAAAGCCATCTTCACTTATATAAAGGAAGTTCAGTCTCATAGTTTTTCATATGACAGTCATCTCACAATCACTTTACTATACACTATGTAATTTTCTCTTTGCTCTCACATTGAGACTTAGAGAAACTCTTGTAATTCTCTAGAAAATAGTGAAGAACAATAGATATAGTCTTATCACTTTTAGGACTGAACCATTATAAAATTCTTGCATTCTTATTTATTTAGGTTTATTAACCTTTTTCACACGCAAGCCACATTTTGCAATTTTCTAAATTTATTGCTGACAAAACCTCTGTCAAGAATTGGCACTAGAAGAAGGGTTATTCTAGCAAAAGTTTCTCAATTCTACTTATTTAACGATGGAAAACACCATAAACACTACTAGGAATGCCAAAATCAACCTCAAAGTATTGTTGTTGCATAGGTCAATCCTACTCAAGATCAACCAGCTATGACCGTATCTGAGGAGAATATCGTCCAAAGACAAGATCGTATGGAGAATGCTCTTGTAAACTTTCAGCAAATGACCAATCAGATCAATGATTCTCTGAGGTGACTTGCTGAAGGATAGATGGTCACTCTACCATAACAAGAGCATCCTAGAGATCGCCTAGCTCAACGATCCAAAAAAAGAATTCACATATGAGAGGTAGGAAATCACGATTAGCCTAGAACCTAATAGGAGTGCCATGTAGATCGCATTTCTAAGGGAAAAGGTAAGGCCGCAGACTTAGCACAAGAGTCTAGTACCAGAAGTTCAAGCACAGACCATGATCGTGGACAACCCTCTAAGAGAGCCCCCACTAGCCGCAACCATCAAAATAATGAATAGAATTGTCAATCGAGATGTGTCTTTGAGAGGATAAGCAGGGAATTGAGATAGGACTCTACAGACTTGAGACAACACTTGGAATAACGACGTTGAGATAGTTATGAGTGATCCATATTGTTGGTAAATTGACCTAATACTTAGGAAAATCATGCATGCATGCAGATATGGAAATACATGATCATATCATGAACGCAGTGGAAAAAATAGTGGATTTAGGATTTAAAATTTTACATGAAAACAGTTTTCATAACCATATAACACACATGCATCATATACAGGATCATGTACAATATAAATCAAATCTAGATACAAAACCCTAGAGATGAGATTAGGGTTTACCTCTTGTAGTGTGTTCCTCCTTGATCTCCTTATTGATGGTGATCAAATCTCTAACCCTATATCTTCTTGTCTATGCTCTTGCTCTTGGTTGATGAAGCAAGTGGGCACCAAGTCGAAACTTTCATTAGAGAACTATCAAGAACACCTTCTTGATCCTATGGAACACCGGGATGTGAGATGGGACTGTGAGAAAGTAGGAAACTTTTTTTCTTATCTCTTTCTCAGCCTTGGCCGATTTTTCTCCCTCTCTCCCTATGTCTATGCGTGTGACTCTCTTAGAGTTACTGTGCAGTTTTTTTCTCTCATATATATCTTATATATATGGGATCCAAAACTGCTAACCCTAGTCCAATTAGGATTGGGCTTGTTCTCCAATTTGGGTTTTGGGTGTATTTTTATAAATATGTCAAACTCATGAAATTTATTTATAAAAATACCAACTTTTGTGTAGAATCATTATTTTACACAGTTTCATGAAACTAATTTCACAAATACCACTAACCAATTAATGAGCTTAATTGAGCTAAACAAGGGACTTAATGGATCCAAATAATCTAAGCTCCAATAATATGATAAATACATAATAACTCTTATTATGGTATTTATATAAATATTATTAGTAAAGGGGACACTCCATTAAAGGCTCAATACTACACTTTTAGATTAAATGTCATCCCTTTTATAGAGATTTAATCAACTAACCTTGATTAACCGATCCATTTAGCATATTCTATACCACATATATAATCCCTATACAATGCCGTAGTTGGATAAGTGAAATTACTGTAATACCCCTCCAATACCTATTTACCTTTAAGTTACCATCTTTCTATCAAGGAATAATGTTGTCAATAATTTTATTCTCAATGGCCATTTAGATAAAATTATCAACCAATTCACAAAGTGAATACTAAGATCTTAGATTTAATTATTCCATGATCTTGAAAGAACCTAAATTGGCATTAATGTACCAGAGTTCACCTCTAACTTCATAAAGGTTAGTCTTTTAATAAATCAAAAGGTTATAACCCATGAAAACAAGTTCAGTCAAACATCAAGGATTAAAATTTAT
Source organism: Parasponia andersonii (assembly GCA_002914805.1). Classification (NCBI taxonomy): domain Eukaryota; kingdom Viridiplantae; phylum Streptophyta; class Magnoliopsida; order Rosales; family Cannabaceae; genus Trema; species Trema andersonii. The sequence goes on from JXTB01000173.1 coordinate 339,573, forward strand.
ATGCTAAGAGCTAGTTTGTGATAATATAAGAATTGAGTTACGGCACTCCAATTATTTATATTACCTGGTCCAGTTTAATACACATAACTTGTTAATGTTGTATTAGTGTTTCTATCAGAAGTCAGATACTTCAATGATTTAAGACACATTATTCCCGTTGAGATAGACAAACACTACAACCTATAGTAAATAAAGTATTCCATCTTTATTTACAGATTGTAAATTACTTCATTTAGACTTAGATAAAGAAATAAGTCTCTCCATAATTAACACTTAATCATATTTGTTTCTTTATATACATATAAAGTCATGGAATCTTTTTTAGATGAATAAACTAATCAACTAAGATAGTTTAATCTAGCAAATATCATAATTACATATAAAGAAATTGTTTATACTCAAAAGGGTAAAATTAGAAATCTATTTTTCAGGGCAAAAATCCCAACACATATTACATCATAATAACCAAACTTCTTCACATCGAACAGTTTCAATAGAATTTTCTCAGAGGTCACTGCAAACCCTGCCCAAATAACCTATCTCACCTCGTGATAATAGCGATCAAAAATCACCCATACTACTAGTAAGAAATAATACAATTTCTCCTAATATTGATATTTATAATCTGAGAATCGTATTAGATGCACCTGCTAGATGGGATGATGAGCTCGTGGATGAATATTATCAATCGTTATTCAATAAAGAAGTTCGAGCTGCTACATTATCTATTGGATTCAAACATCCCATTATAAACATTTTCGATAGGAAGATTGATTCACAAAATAATATTGATCACTTCAACGTTTTAATGGAGCTTCACTAGGTCGATAACCTCGCATGTAGTAGATATTTTGCTGTAACCCTCATAGGTGCAGCGAAGAAGTGGTTTCAAGGGCTTCAACCTAGTTCAATCTCATCCTAGCAGTAACTCTAGACCTCATTCTTAAGATAATTTCAAGCTACGAAGAATTTTATTATTCCTTTAATCAGTCTGTTTGCCATTCGACAAGGTCTAGAGGAAACTCTACAATCATACCTCAACAGTTTCACTTCAAAATTAAAAAAAAGTCAACAATTTCACTTCAAAATTAAAAAAAGTCAACAATCTTTTTGAAGAAGGAGTTCTAACTTTGATAATGGCTGAAGTGCGACCAGAGACTAAATTCTGGGAAGAATTGTTAGAGTGAGAATATAGGACTTTTGAAGACTTCTACTGGAGAGTTAGTTGACATCTAAGGGTGGAATCTTCTCAAGAAAATTTTCATGATATAAAGAAGGAATGAAGAAAAGATAGAACTAAGAATACAACCACAATAACCAATAATAATAATAAAAAGTCAAAAAAGAGGAAAAGTGAGCAATCAGCTGAAAAGCAGCACGAGCCAAAGAAGTAGGAGATTCTAAGGACTCCTATACGATTCAATAATTTCACTGAACTGAGTGCAACCATAGATCATATTTATGCAGTCACAAATCAGCAAGAGTGATATCGTCAGCTGGAGCCAATAATACGGGATGGAGCAAAACATAATCCTAATAAGTTTTACTAATATCATAACGACATTGGACACCACAATAACAATCGTTACGCACTGAAGGATGAGATCAAAAGGTTAATTAGAGAAGAGCGGTTGCGACAGTATACCAGTCAGGATAATGGAGGTTTATATTGATAATATATTGGTGAAGTCGAAGAAAGCTGAAGATCACATCAAGCATCTTGATGAGAAGTTCAAAATTCTTCGAAAATATCAGATGAAGCTGAACCCCCAAAAGTGTGCATTTGGTGTAGGATCTGGGAAGTTTTTGGGATTCATGGTCAATCAGTGAGGTATCAAAGCTAATCATTAAAAGATCTAAGCATTGATTAACATGCAGTTGCTTTGCAAACCCAAAGATGTGCAGAGCTTGGTAGGAAAAGTCGATGCACTGAGCCGATTCATCTTAAGATCAACTGACAAATGCCAACTATTTTTGAGATGCTGAAGGGATTGAAGAAGTTTGAGTGGACCGAGAAGTGCGAGCAAGCATTCTAAGATTTAAAGAAAAACTTAGGTTCTCCTCCATTTTTGTCAAAGCCAAAACCAGGGGTAAAATTATACTTGAGAAGAAGAGAATATACAACGACTTGTGTATTATGTAAGCAAAAGACTACTTGATGCCGAAACGAGATATCCAGATATGGAAGAGTTAGTACTAGCGCTTGTCATCGCATCTAGGAAACTTCGACCTTATTTCCATACACATTTTATTCAAGCTTCCTATTATATATGAGCTCCCCGTTATGTGAGCTCTCCCCCTATATTTGAGCTCTTATCATATTTGAGCTCCTTATTATAAGAGCTCTCTATTATATTCGAGCTCTTCATTTTCTTTGATCTCGATGAAATCTTCACTCTATTCCTCAGACCTTCAAGATCTCTAGATCGTTGAGCTTTCTATTACGCAAGCTCTCCATCATGTTCGAATTTATTATCTTCGACCTAAACGAGATTGTCACTCAGTTTTAAAAATCCTTAACAAGATCTCTACTCGATCATTGAGCTCTTCATATTCGAGCTCCCTAAGTATGAGCTCTTCATACTATATGAATTTCCATCACTACTATCAGTAATTCTTCTCAAGTCTTTTCATCTCGTATAGACTATTATGTGACTACTAGCTCGTGGGGTATCTTTATATATTTCGATGACTTCATTAATAAAAGTTTATGTATTTTCTTCTTGCAATCTATCTTCATTCTTATGCATCGTCTACTTATAGTTTGATGGCAATTATTGTAATACCATAAAACTATAAGAATTATTCGTCATTCGAATTGATCAATAAAGGAATTATTCCTTCAATTTATCATCTTGATACGTCTTATTCTATTGGTTTGTCTTTTTATAGTTTTTTGGCTGTCTTCGAATACCATAAAACTCGTGGAGTAGTGGGATCATATTATAAAATATCCTACTCACTTCTTAAGGAACTATGCAAACGTTTATATTAGAGGAGTTGGAATTTTGGATCGCCGAATTTTTAAAATTCCTAAAAATCTTAAGATTTTCTCCTTGCGCCATACCTTAGCATGTCGTTTATGTGATATCCCTCCTCGAACATATAAGTGACTAAGCAAAACGTCTATAGTTCGATGTGATATATTGCTATAAATTCTATTTTGACATAGAACTTCTGAAAGATAAATATTGAGTTTGCATCACTCACGCTTGTTATTTTCATAAGTGACCTAACCTATCCTACTACTTAAATCTCATTTTAAGTTATTGGATTCGAATAGCAAGAGTGTAAAGATCAATCTAACTTATTTTTAAATTATCGACATGACATGAAATTCTAAATCTTTAGAATGACCTAATAGTTCTTACAAGTTTATACCTTATGGAAGATTTTGAAACATGGAACCTCAAGTTAATATGCAAGGTGGCCTAATGAAATTGAATAATGAGTTAAGGATCTATCTTATGAAACTACTTGATTCTTATTTTATAAAGTAAAGTGTCTTAAAGAAAATGCAAGCTTAGCCAAACAGCAGGCGACCCAAAGGTTAGATATTTTTTATATCTTTGTTTGCTTTCAGTATTTTTTGAATTTTCTAATATTTTATAGGAAAATTTGAAATATGACAAATTTGACACCCTTTTAAATTACTAAGAAGTATAAAAGGAGTTTATGTTATTTATTAATTCAACTACTACGAGCTGCTCTTCAACGATGTAGGTGTTATCAAATATGTCTTCAGGGTAGCACACCTTGTTTTGTTTCTTGGCGACTTCATTGATCGTCTTTAGGATTTCAACAAAAAAACATCATGTCTAGATCGAGGCTTTCAGAATAAGAAGCATACTTCTACAATGTGAGCATTGTTACGAATTTATGATTGAGAAAAGATTTTCTTTAAAAGAATTTGTAGCCTTTTCAATACTCTACTAGTAAACAATCGCATCGATAATGACACGATTCTTGAGCATTTTCTATTTCTTCATAAGTTTCTATAGAAGATTAATGAGATCGATTTTTAGTCGCATACTGCACTTTTGCTCTTGCTATTGGAGAAGCGATGTTTTTCAATATACTAAAAATTCGATCTTTATTACACTTACAAAAGGTTAACTTATTTATCTATGAAAAAAAGATGTCAACAAGAGTATAGTGGCACTATTTGATCACTACTTTACACTTATTAACTTAATCGTCGATATCGACAAAGAAGAATCAAGAGAACTTACAACAAATTCAGTTGAAGACTTGAGCAGGAACTATTGATCATAATAGTATGCAATCAACTATTTTTTCGAAGAGAGCTTTCAACACATCAAGGACGCATTAAAAGTTAGGGCCAATTGTTGTATAGTTTTTTGACAACGACAAATAGTTGACCTGCCTAATCCCCAAAAAAGCAACTAGCTAATTGAAGAAGAGATAATTATCCATTATTGTGTAGTCACTCAATCTCAATATTATATTATACTTTATTATGTAATTTCCTATTCACAAAATTAGGAAACTTAAAGCCACCTTCACCTATATAAAGAGAGGTCAGTCTTATAATTTTTCATTTGATAGTCATATCACAATCACTTCATTATATACTTTGTAATTATCTCTTTGCTTTCACCTTAAGACTTAGAAAAACTATTGTAATTCTCTAGAAAATATTGAAGAAAAGTGCAAGTAGGTTCATCTTTTTTGGGGCGGAACCACTATAAAATTTTTGTCTCCTTATTTATTTAACTTTATCAACATTTTTTACACACAAGTCACATCAATTTTCTAAATTCGTTGTTGACAAAACTTACGTCAACAAGAGTAATCAAACTTTAAGTTATCTTTTTCTGTTTTAAATAATTATGTATGAAATTTAGCAGATTTATTTTGTAAGGCATTTTTTTTAATGCAAAGGCATTTTGGACAGAAACAAACAAGAGGCAGAAAGCTTTACTATAAGTGAATAGGAAAGGGACAATTCGCTTATTCCCATCTTAGCCTATTAAGATTAATACTAAGCAAATTAACGCTATAATTTTAAATCACGTATAACTTCGCTATTCAAAATAGAACTTACAAAGATTATTTGTGTGGTTGCAAAAACTTAATTCAATTTAGCGTAAAAGGTGTAGAACAAAAATTGGTGTTTCTATTGTTCTTCAAGGGAGAAAAAATCGAAATAGTTATATAAACTGATTTTTAGCACAGAAATTAAGTCGAGGCAACTTGCCAATGAGTTCAGAATGTCCCCCGCATCAAAAAACAAGCACAATTTGGTGATGGGCCCTAGTTAAGAAGCTTAACGTAATGACAGCCCAGTCCAATGTCATTCCCATACAGCCCATCCAGTCTCGAACCTTTCAGCACACAAAAAACAAACCCAATAGCGACTGTGACGGGCCCCTAAACCCTTTGCCAACTTTTTTTTTTTTTTTTTAAAGGAAACTTTTCTTTATTAATTCACTATGAATATTGATACTCCGTAATCAATACACCGCACTAAATATCTTTTAAATTATTGATATCATTTTGTCATTTCGTGCTAGGTAGTCTTACTAGCTAGTAGAAAGGTGTTTTCGCATTAATCATATATAGTACGATTGAATTAAGTTATGTGAAGTATATTATAAAGTTCCTTTTGAGTTTTTTCTATTAAAAAAAAAAAGTCGGCATGGTGATCAGATCCAATGTCACTATGTTCGCAAATCGACCGGTAATCAAATACATCCAGCGGTCCCGGCAAGAGGAATTTAGTGTCTTATTATCATACGAATTTGTGGTTGAGACGATATCAATCTTTTCTTAATTTATTATTGATGAGACTTCTTTGCATATGGTACAAACTAGAGTTTACGATGTAATTAAATGGCCATCTTGGAAATCATGGGCTAACGCACAGATATTAGCACAACTGTATATCTTTCAATATAAATTTTACAATATGCAACGTCATAAGCAAGTTGGGTGGAGGGAAGTTAATAGAATATGTGGCTGGCCTTCTGGTGATTGTGCTTATACTACTCCTAATTGTAGTCACAACTCACAACAACTCTCTAACTTGTATTTGAGGCCTTTTTTTAATTTGGTATGATCAATATGTGTAAGAACAGGGCCCTTAATTCGTATCTCTAAAATTGCTTTTGAACCCGTGACATATACATATCTAACGAGTAATGCCTATCTACCTAGCTGTGTTATAAACATAAGAGATAAGGGTTGCCGTGGACAATTTATTCGGGAGTACGGAATCAAAACTCATGACAATTTAATAATAAAAGGAATGTAGCAATTTGTATATTCAAACAGAAATTTTTTTTTTACAGAGATTTTAATATAAGATTCAAATTTTATTCTATAAATTTAGAAATAATTTTTATATAAAATGATGTTATTTCTGAATTTATAAAATAGAATTCGAATTTTATACCAAACATCTCCACGTATAAAATATATATATTATTTGGAATTCACATTCACATAAATGATATTTATATATATATTATTTGGAATTCACATTCACATAAATGATATTTGTAGCTGAAAAATAATGTTTGAGTGGCCTTGACCCGGAAGGAAAAAAAGAAAACAAAAAAAGAAAAAAAGAAAAAGAAAAAGAAAAAGAAGGCCAATTTCTTTTCAAATTTCTTAGTAATTAAGTACATGTATGTGCCAACTGGAGTTAGTTCAGTTGTACAAGGTTTGAAGGATATGTATGTGAGTTTAGGAGAGTCAGACGTTTAAACTTTGGTAGAATATATGTATGTTATTTTTCTTTAAATTTGTAGTGAGTGATGGTCATTAGTTAAGCCCCATTTAAAAAAAAAAATACATGTATGCTAATTTAGCTAGCTGGTCCAAATTTTTAATTAATTTTAAAAAAGTAACAGAGTATCAAATGCTTGACTTGTAACTATTCTAGACCTCAGTTCTACCTGGCCAAATTAACAGCCTAGTGCCAGCCAGCTAGGAGTTGTTTTGTAATATTAGCTAATAGATTGACTCCAATAACTAGTTTGTGTACCTGGGTACATGCTCTAGCTATTATCCCAGGTTCATTTCCCAGCCATCAAGAGTAAGAATTAGATGGTAAGAACTAATAGCGATATTTTTATCATATGAATTTGCAACTGCTTGATTAGTGGGTGAGGTCAGAAATTTGATAATGAAATAATATTCAATTTTCCTTTTTAGTGGTGATCTCGGGACTAAATAACTAATTTGAAATGGCGAAATATAATCTCCTACTCCTACTCCTACTCAATGGGATAAATAATTCTCTGGATAAATCTCACACATAAATTGAATAAATTGACCTTAGGGGCTCCACTTTTGAAATGATTTTTTTGTCACTATTTCACTTAAACTAATTTGTTAAATATTTTAAAACTAATTAATTCTTTATTTCTAAAATTCGTGAAAAATTAATCATAATCCAATCCGATAAACAAAAATAAAAGGACGCAAGGTATTAACAAACAGCGGGAGAACTAATATCTGGTCAATTTAAAAAATAAACTTCTTTTTTATGAAGTCAGATAAGAAATCTAGGAGCCAATTTAGCCCAGTTCAATTGCCCTATAATTTCTAGGGTGTGTGTAAGTATAAGAAAAGAGAGGGATTTCAATACTAATGGAAACAAAAATAGCTCTAAATTTGGCCAAGTTAAAAACAAATGAAAATGTTGCACTATATAGCCTCTATATGAATTTTTTTTGGTGCCCTAATAATCTATATTCATCTATTAGCGGAAGATATATATATATATATATATATATGAATTTTTTTTGGTGCCCTAATAATCTATATTCATCTATTAGCCAAAGATATATATATATATATATATATATATATAT
>JXTB01000173.1:347616-380097 GCA_002914805.1 Parasponia andersonii
GTATATATCAACCGTATCATGCGCACCTTTGTTTAAAATGTTTTCTTCTTGGGCATGATAAATTTAGGATTAGGATAATCTCAAAAAAAAAAAAAAAGTTTAGGATTAGGATATCATATGTAATTAATTTCGATTCATTGAGCGATAATAATAATAATAATAATAATAGTAGCAAGTTATACAAAAAAGTTGACAACAATAAAATTTATTTTGCAAAATAATAATTTGAAGTGCTCATATGTTTCGTCAGTTTATTTCTATTACACTACATAAGGAAAAGAACATTATTCCGATCATAACTCATGAACCTTTTATTTCTTTTTTCTTCTGGCTGAAATCATAATACCCGGAACCTACATTTTCCAAAAGCCATTTGATGCGTTGTCCATACATAAAGTCATAAAGCAATGGCGTGGAGGCGAATTACATCATGATCCAAAATCTAAGTTTAGATTTGGGCCCCCATGTTCCCATATGTTACGTTAAAAACGACCCAAATCTGATTAATGTATTATCAATCTAAATCTACTAGTTATTCGTCTCCTTTCAAATTTCAAAGTAACTAATATTTTTACAAAAACCTTCCCAATTTAATATGATTACGACAACACTCCCCCATTACATATATTTTACAACCAGACTCCCTTATAATATACACCGTACAAACATTTATGTATTTTCTTTACTCTAATGCCATATTGCCGACACTTCTAATGATATCAATCATACCGGCATCTTAATGATCTCTAGTAGTACATACAAATCGATCACTTACAATAATATTTTCACGCTGAATACTGAACCACACCACCAGATCTCACCAAACAATTAATTAAACCACTCTTAGTTAAGCTAATCCAAACATAACCAAGAATATTAATAATCTTCATAAAAGTAATTGAAAAAAAAAAATCAGCCATGAACCAAAGCATATCTGTTGATCAAAGCCAAAGCATTGCTAGTCAATTGGGCAACATTCACAATCCGACCTCTGACAACGGTCTTCAAATTCCCATTCAATGCTTTCCCTTGGAACCCATCAGAGCAAGTGTTCTCATCGGTCAAAGCAGCGCTGACCCAAGTTTGAATGTCGTTTATCATAAGCTCAAAGTCACCACGTCGACCCTTGACCCTGCTCATCTCACCTATGGACCTTCTGAGCTCGTCCACCGACTCACTCAGCTCCTCCACACAATCTTTCATGGCCGAAACCTCTCTGGGCTTCAGCCCATGGCCCAGTGAAAGCCTAGACATAATGGCTGACGTGGCCTTGGCGGAGGAGAGTGTCACGTTTAGGGCTGTGGCGGCTAGAAGTTGAGGGCTTGTTTGGATTGTGTTGGCGTGGACTGAGAGAGAGCTGAAACAAAGCCTTGGGTAGGCTGTTTCCCTACAAGATGTTCTAATGTACTCGGTACCGACTTTCGATAGCGGCCGGACGCCGGCCGCGGCAAAGGTTGAGTCCATGTAGAAAGTAGCACAAAGAGAGATTAGGAGGAGTGTGACAAAATTTTTAGGAGACAATGGGGATTCCATGGCTCTCAATTAAAACCTAAAAGCTTGTTTTCTGAATGTAGCTAAAGGTGGGAGTGGAGGGATGAGAGAAGAGGAGGAATGGCTACCAATTTATAGAAACTCCAAGAAACAATGTTACAAAATCTTAAGTGGTTAGTTAACATGTTTTATGTTACCTCAATAGATGAAAAAAAAAAAAATACTAATTCATCCTGGGGTCCCAATGTTGAAAATGATGGAAATTAGAAAAGAATTAAAGCTTTTGTTAAGAGGTGGGACCAAATCATTCGAGATGAATATGCCATTCTTATCACGATATGAATCATAGATGGTTGATAATTGGCGAGTACGGATGCCAAAATTGCTCACAGCTAAGCTAGCTACCAGTTGTCCTCCTATATATCTACCATCCAGTAGTATATTTTTCTGTTGAAGTATTGAAAAAATTTAAATATCACGTACGGTCCGATCATGCAAATAAAAGCCTAATACTAGGTTCAAAAATAACGTATATACAAATCATGCAGGTAAAGATGTGGCATTAATTTTAAGCCACTCATACACTTAACGAAATCTTATTTCAAATATATTAATATTACATAAAATCTATGATCTTTGTTTTTAGGAAATTGGAGAATCGATAGTGCTCTAATGTCCCACATCGAGTTTTCACCGCAGTAGTCATTTGGACATGACAATTTTTGAGACCACGGTGGAACGACAATGTTCATGTTCTCGTGCCTTTGTCAGCAAGTAGGATAGTAGTGTCTACCCACAAGATAAGATCTGCTCATTAGGAAACTCGTAAGGTCCACTTATCAGTGACTACTCTTAAATTATCAAACATGATTTTATACGCTTTCGTGGAGATTCAAATTCTTCGCTTACTACTGGTTACTCTTAAACTGTCAAACATATTCAAACCCTTCACTTACTAGTGACTACTCTTAAACTGCCAAACATGATTTTATACGCTTTCGTGGAGATTCAAACCCTACCCTTCACTTAATAGAAGAAAAGGTTCTAAATAAGGCGACTTTGTCATTATACCACCGTTACTGATATAAAATTTGTGATTAAAAAAGAGACTCACTTATTAGTATTTTTAAAACTAATTAACTTTATTAAATTTTTTTTTTTTCGCTGAAAATTAGTTCATTAAAGAAAGAACTGGCTCACAAGCAACAACAAAAACAAAGCGAGGAGACAAAATCCATGGACAAAACACAAAAAGAAAACCAGGGAAAGAACTGAAAGCCTATCGACTCCAGCAAACAGAGTCATTAAAAACACCACCGGGGATAGACAAAAAAAAAGTCAAGTATCCAGTACAATTATTGGCCTCACACCAAGAAGCTCGGTTGTGTGCCGCATAGTTGATCGAATGGGGGATCCAGTTGCGGTTCCAATCATTGAGGTTGTTCTGCAACAAAGAGCAATTGAAGAGAATTCTCTGGGTCGTCTAGTCGATAGTCACAGGCTATTTCTGAAAGTAATTGATTACTTTCTAATTATCTCCTTCCAGGATAATGGATGTGAAAACACAATCAGTGAATACTTGGACATTCCGTGTTATTCAATTATTTAAATTATTTGAATACTTTATTCTTTAATAAATTTTAAAATATATTTTTCTCAAATAAACCTTAAATTATTTTTATCATCATTGTGTGCTACTTACAGCATCCTGCCACTACTACCGATCTTGATTCGTGGTGTCTTTGCTCGGCTAGAGTTAAAATTTTTTGATAGTAGTCGAATTTGTTGTGTCGCTTTTTCCTGCAATTCCAATTTTCAATTAGCAGCTGAAAATTTCAATCTCAATTGAATTTTTTCGACTGATGTTGAGTCACTGAACAAATTCTTTCTGACTTTAGTTGAAAATTTTTGATCTGTGTTGAACATGATCAGTTGCTTTTCTAATATCGCGTCCTTCACTTTTATTTGTTTTTACTTAGTCGAAAATTTTTGGCCGGATTAAATTGGTATAATTTTAGAATTCTGAAACTTTCATTAAATGAAAATCTTAATTTTATAAATAATTTATAATTTATCTGTTTTTGCTTCAAACGCTAAAATTAGAGTCAAAAGCCCCCGAAAAATAAAACTTCTATTAATTAATATTAGTTGAATTTACGTTCGATATCAATTATCAGCTTGTAATTTGGGCATTAGGTCAAACTCGGTCATTTAAAACAATGTAAGTAAAATTATAAATAAATAGTACATAAATCCTTGTTCACTGTCTACATCTAATAACAAAAATAATAAATAAATAACCCTTCTTAACTGTCCTTTAAAAAAAAAAAAAAAAAAAATCCAAATTGGCCACTGACAAACTTGTCCGAAACTTTACAAGAACTCACGTTGTGAAAGAGACGTATGCAACGGCAAAGTGCAAAGATATTTTCTGATAACAGAGCAAAATAAGTTTCATTTATTTATTTCTTTGTAGGAAAATATAAGAGAATTAATGGCACGTATTCTTTTCCTGCTAAGAATTAATAAAGTGCATTCTTTCAATCCTTCCTTAGAAAAAGGTGCATCCTCTCAAAATAAAAGAAAAGAAAAATTAAAGAAAAGTCTGTCAAAGAAGTAATCAATTGTGGCTAGAGCTCTAAATATGAGCCAAGCTCTAAATATGAGCCAAGCCAAACAGATCATCTCGTGCCCGCAAATTTGGTCTGACACAATCTACTCCTGAGATCGGGTCGGACTGAGCTGAGAGTGACCCCGCCAGATTGGCCCGATAATCAATTTTATTTTAAATTTTGTTTTTGTAATTAGTATTTAAAAAATAATATTTTTACAAAGTAGTATCAAGTTGGGTTAGTCCGCTTTTGGCCTAGTACAGTATTTAGTCATCGGACTATAGGGTCAGGTCTCTTTTTTTAGACTTCCAACCCGACTCATTACTGTTCATGGCCCAATCTAATCCAAATTTCTATTTTGACCCGAATGTGGTGGGCTAGGCCAGATGGTTCATATTTACAACTCTAATTGTGGTATGCACGTCTTTTCATGCACTTCATTATAGCCATTGGATCACCATTAGATGGTGATCCAACGGCTAAAAAAAAAATACATACTCATAGGTAAAGAAAAAAAATACCTATTGGATTGGCAACCTATATATACAGGCAGAATTAAATTATGGATAACAACTAATTCATCACCCAAAAAAAAAAAAAACAATTAAATTAGATAGTCATGCATGTTTACTCGATTAAAGTTTATTGCGAGGTAATCACCTTGCAAAAATAACAATACATACATCACAAACTACCTTACTTCGAAGCAAAAATGAAATAAAATAAACTTAAAAGTAACATTAATTTACCAGTGGTGGTGGCCGTTGAGAGAGTTGGTTACTTTGCTACATGAATCTTGTATATAGTGTAGAGCTGTGTATACTTCTAGTAAGTTAGTAGTTTGTTAGCTTTGTTAGTTGTTAGGAGGTTGTTAGAAGTTGGTCTTTCTATTTCAACTCGTCTAAGTTAGTGAGCTAGTATTTAAGATATACAAATCAGTTCCTCAATGTAATGAAAAACGATACTATTCAGAAATATTATTCAATACTCTTTAGATTTTCTTTTGATATGGTATCAGAGCACGATACGGTCACCGGAGAGAGAGCTTTTTTGTCCGCCACGGATGCTCTGGCCTTAGCTTCGTCTTCTTCAAAGTTTATACCAGTTGTTTTCACTCATTCGTTGTTAGTGGAGGCTGGACGATCATAATTTTCTGCCATAAAAGCATCAAGTCCTTGCAACAATCAAAAGTTATCATTTTCAACAATTTCTCGATTCTAGGTCTGCTCCTCCAATGTTTCTGAACTTTGCCAACCAATGAAGCTTTTGGACAGCTCCACTCTAAGTTTGTTAATTGGGAACAGCAAGATCAATTACTCATTTCTTAGCTACTTTCTTTAATGATGGAAAAGCTCTTTACTCGAATGGTTGGGTGTGAATCTGCAGCTCATATTTGGGCCACACTAAAAGAATATTATACAAAGTCAATTTAATACTCAGCTTCGTAATACTCAGAAACATTCTTTATCACTTGATGAATATTTGCTTAAGATAAAAAAAACTTGTGGATTTACTTGCTTCTATTGTTGATGTAATCTCCCCTCAAAATCATATTGAAGCTATCTTTAATGGTCTTAGCAAAGAGTATGATACCTTCGTGATTTCCACCAACTCTAGGCTTGATAAGTATACAGTTGCTGAAATTGAAGCACTATTAATGGTTCAAGAGTCTCGGACGGAGAAAAATGCTAAAGAGTTAGACTCTCATTCTGGTGAAGCTAATTTGGCTACCCAGAATCATGGTGCTTCTAACTCGCATCCGAACACAGAATAGAGGTAGTGTTCATAATCATAGAGGTGGTTTTCAAAGATACAATCAAGGTTACTATGGTGGACATCACAACTATAACAACATCAACAGTAGTGGTGGCTTCTCATATGGTAACCGAGGTAGATTTAACAACAATAGAGGTGGTTGAGGTGGAGGACAGTCTTAATGGCATTCAAACAATAAATCACAATGTCAATTATGTGGCAAGATTGGTCATATGGTGTAGCAATGTTTCTATCATTTCGATAACTTCTTTCAAGGTCCAGCTTCTCTTCAAGGTTCTCATTTCAATTTAGCAAGCTCATACTCTAAATCAAATGCAGGCAATGACGGCTACACCAGAAACAATCAGTGATGCTAACTGGTCTCTTGATTCAGGCGCAACAAATCATCTCACTCTTGATCTTCAGAATCTTACAAGTGATTCCGAATTCTTGGGTCAAGAGCAAATTCACATGGGCAATGGATCAAGTTTGGTCATTAAACATGTTGGAAATTTTGTGTTTCAGTCGCCTTTTTACTCTAAAACTTTATGTCTCAACAATTTACTTCATGTTTCTACCATTACTTCATAGCCGTTTAGGACATCCTTCAGCTAAGGTTGTCAAATCTGTATTAACTAAATGTAATTTGGCTTCTTGCAATAAAACTATGATCGATTTTTGCTCAGCATGTTGTCTTGGCAAAATTCATCAGTTTCCTTTTCTGAATTCTAATACCATATATGATAAACCTTTGCAACTAATTCATACTGATCTGTGGGGTGTAGCACCTATGCTTTCCTTTAGTGGCTTTTGTTACTATATTAGTTTTTTTGATGTCTATTCTCGATTTACTTGGCTTTATTTTCTTCGAACCAAATCAGATGCCTTACCTACATTTCTGAACTTTAAGGCTCGAGTAGAATTACAATTTGACTTTCCTATTAAAGTCATTTAATCAAATTAGGGGATGTGGGAGGGGGGGAGGGGGAGAGTATCAAGCCTTTACACAATTACCATCTAAAAATGTTATCATTCATAAAGTTTCTTGTCCTCATACTTATGAACAAAATAGGGTCACTGAGAGGAAGCATAGGCACATTGTAGAAACAGGTTTAACTCTGTTAGCATATGCATCTATGCCTCTAAAATACTGGGATGAAGCTTATAGGGCAGTAATCTATTTGATTAATCGCCTACCTACACTTAAACTCAATAACAAAACACCATTCGAGATACTTTTTAAGACAACTCCTGATTACAATTTCCTTAAGGTGTTGGGATGTGCATATTTTCCCAATCTTAGGCCTTATAATCGATTCAAGTTACAGTTTAGATCTGTTAAATGCACCTTTTTGGGATATAGTATTAAACATAATAGTTATAAATATCTTGCTTCTAATGGAAGAATTTATATTTCCCAGGATATTATCTTTGATGAGTACTCTTTTCCTTATTCTCAGCAATCTTTCACAAAGTTTAGATTCTGTTTCAGCTTCTCAGTGTTTTCCTCTCACTTCAGCTTTTCCTCCACTTTCTCCTCCTTTTATTCCTTTCCTAATTCATCTTCTTCCTCTTCTCCGTGCCCTGTCCAACATGTTAATAAACACCAAACTACTAGTGACACACAAACTGATTCTATACTTGATATTATTGCTATTAATCAATCCTCTTGTTGTGTAGCCAACTGATCAAACCGATGCTACTACTACTGCTAGTTCTGTCATGCAACAACTTGGTTCTAGCAGTAATAATCATCATATGCAGACTTGTTCCAAGTTTGGCATACACAAACCAAAGATTTTTATGTCCTTTCTAGAACTTGCAACAGTATCTGAAGCTCTTCAATACCCTCATTGGAAAACAGCTATGGAAGAAGAACTTTCAGCTTTAGCACACAATCACACTTAGTCTCTAGTCAAGCTGCATGTTGACAGAACTCCAATAGGTTGTAAATGGGTCTTTAAAGTTAAGGAAATTCTTGATGGGACTGTGAACCGCTATAAAGTATGCTTAGTAGCCAAGGGATTTCATCAGCAACCAGGTCTTAATTTCACTGGGACATTTAGTCCCGTAGTCAAACAAGTAACAATTCGGCTTATGCTCACTTTGGCTTTGTCCTGAGGGTCATTAATTCGCCAACTTGATGTGAACAATGCCTTTCTTAATGGTGATCCACAAGAGAAGGTTTATATGCAACAACCACATGGTTTTGAGGATTCATCTCAGTCTCAACTTGTTTGTAGGCTCCATAAGGCTCTATATGGCTTAAAACAAGTTCCTCGTGCTTGGTTTGACAAGTTAGCCTCAGCCTTGCTTGCCTTTGGGTTTGCCTCAGCCAAGTCTAACAACTTTCTCTCTTACAAGTTCAGTACCACTCATTCTATCTATGTCCTAGTCTATGTAGATGATATCATGATCATTAGGAGTTATCCTACTTTGATCTCCTCACTAATTATTGATCTACATAAGTCTTTTGCTCTCAAGGATTTGGGTGAAATTAGTTATTTATTGGGCATTTAAGTTCAACATATCTCTCAAGGAATTCATTTGTCTTAGACCAAGTATATTAAAGACTTGTTGTGCAAAGTAAAAATGCAATTTACTAACCCACAATCTACTCCAATGACTAGTGGTCTTCGCTTGTCAGCTTTTGGCAGTGATCCAGTGGAAAACCTCATTTTTTTCGATTTGTGGTAGGTGTTTTACAATATGTTACCATCACCAGACCTGAGATAGCCTATAGTGTGAATAAAGTCCACCAATTTATGCAAAATCCCCTTCAATCTCATTGGGTTACAGCCAAGCGAATTCTACGATATTTTGGCAGGTACTCTTGATTCAGGTCTTCATCTCACCAGAAGTTCCTCACTTGAGCTGGTTGCATTTTGTGATTCTAATTGGGTTTGCTGATCCAAATGATCGTCGGTCCACTTCAGGACATTATATCTATTTTGGTTCCAATTTGATCGCTTAGCAGTCTAAGAAGCAGCATACAATATCTAGATCATCTATTGAAGTCGAGTATCAAAGTCTTGCTAATATTGTAGTTCAGATTACTTGGATTCAGTCTCTGCTCACTAAACTACAGGTTAAGTTACCTGGTGTACCTATTATTTGGTGTGATAATTAGAGTGCTATTGTACTTGCTGCCAATCTCATTCTTCATGCTCAGACTAAACATATTGAACTCAATCTGTACTTTGTTCGTGATAAGGTTCTTCAATGAGCTATTGAAGTTAGACATGTCCCTTCCTATGATCAAGTAGCTAATTGTTTAACTAAAACTATATCCAGTTCCAGATTTTCTAGCTTATGTTCCAAACTTAGAGTTGAACCTTTTTCAACACTGAGTTTAAGAAACGCTGTTGAGAGAGCTGGTTGCTCTGCTATATGAATCTTATATGTAGTGTACAGTTGTGTATACTTCTAGTTAGTTAGTAGTTTGTTAGCCTTGTTAGTTTTTATGAGTTTGTTAGAAGTTAGTTTTTCTATTTTAGCTCATCTGAGCTAGTATTTAAGATGTACAGATTAGTTTCTCAATGTAATGAAAAACGATATAATTCAGAAATATTATTCAATATTCTTTAGATTTTCTTTTGATAGTGGCATAGCGACAAGTACTTATTTAGAGTGTTTACTTCTATCGGGTCAGGGATTCGAGCCTCTACAAAAGTGTGTAAGATCGAGCTTCCTACTTTAGGAATAGCTACCAATAAGTAGTCCTACTAAGTACCTCCATCCTGTTAATTTGTTACTTTGATAAGAAAAACTGCTCTAGAGATGGATTATTAAACATATTATAAATTTCTAGTTCCACACAAAATTGGTTTAAAAGTAGTATAACTTCAAATTAAAAAATAATTAGTATTACTTAGAAAGTCTACTTAAGTTTTTCAATGAGGGAACCTATTTAGCTAGTTATAACTTCACAAGTTCTGAATTGCATAAAAAGGGAAAACTCAATACTCGGTGACATTTTACTTATCAAAAAATGTTAGGCGACAAAGACGCTTCTATCGTCCATAATGGTTGAAGGATGGTACAAATAAAACTACTATATGAGTGTAGCTTTACTACAACCTTTATATGTTGCTATTACTAATATTATTTGTTCAAGCTAACTAGCTAGTCCTATATGTTTAAGATCACTTTTCTCTCCTATTTATATATTATAGGTTTTATTTTATTCTTTTTACCTATCGATAGATATTTTTTTTAGCTATTATATCATAATCTAATAGTTACCATAATTTAAGTAGCTGAATAAATAAATAAATAAATACACATTATTTAATATTTTTCTTTCTCCATTTTTTACTATGAAACAACATGTGTAATCAATTTTAATTTGGCAAGACTATACCTGTAGATAAGCAAAAAAAAAAAAATTACTGGATTAATGCCCATATATATATGTACATATATATTTCAATGATCTTTAGATATATTTTTTTTGAACAAAAAAGGGAATCAATGGTGTCCTCACACTCCCCTCAATAACCTCGAGGTGGCATTGTTACGGTATTTGGGACCACAGGTGGAACGACAACAATCATATCCACGTGTCTTCGTCAACTATGTACAGAGGAGCCACTTCCACAAGATCATCTCATTAAGAGATAAGTGTCTAGAGTGATTAAGGAGCTCACATGCATTCATAAAAACTCGAACCTCTAACCTTACAGAAGCAAAGGCTCCAAATAGACGCTCTTGCCACTATGCTGCCACCACTGTTGGTAATCTTCAGATATTTGAGTAAACTCTATATATTTTTTTTCCTTTAGATATAACTTTCTCCATTTTTTATTTATGAGATTTTACTTTTTTCTTTGATTATATGTTTTAACATTTTTTTTTGAAGGGGAGAACCTTTCATTACTAATAAAAAGATAGTACAATATCCATGAAAGGGATTTTGATTACAAAGCAGACAATCATAAAATATTGATTAAAGTTTATGGAGAAAATTCGTGCGTTGGGATCTTAATGACATCGACTTGGGAGAAGTGGATTTATGTAGATCACTGTTGTTGTACACTCCAATAGAATTCTAAACATTATTGGCTCGTTGTTACTCTCGTTTCATATCAAAAAGCCATAGGAATGAAAATATTACTATACAAAATGTCCAGATCTGAACAAATCTAGGAGAAAACCAAACTAAAAGGATTTATACAATAAGATCTATTACAAACCACCATAAATCCAAATTTAGGTGGACTAAAATAATAACAACAAACAATAAATTACATATTACCATAAGAGAAACTGAAAGCCGCACATATCACCGTAAATCAGAATTTGGATATATCAAAATTACCCTAGATTTAAATCTAGATAGAAGATTACTTGACAATAAAACTAAAAAAATAGAAAAAATCAAGAAAAAACTCATATCTGGGAGGCGGAATATCTCCTTATCGGTAGAGGAGGCATAAAGGAGAGAAAAAAAGTTGCCGTGGAAGAACTAATAACTGGCAGAAGAAAACACGAACTTGGTTTTGGAGTTAAGGCAGAGCTTATCTCTCCTGGACCAGCGGCTAATTAGTGTTATATGTTTTAACGTTTTGAGAGGGATAAATCATGCAAATTGATTTGTGTTCCCCACATGGCCACATGAGCGGTTTCCCGAAATTCTTTTGAAAAGGAAAATCTAACCCATCATTTAATTGTTGGAGTGAGTAGTTATATATTATAAATATCTAAAATATAGAATGCAGTTTATTGAAAAATATGGCAGATATTTTTCCATAGTTTCCCAATTATTATCCCATAATTCATTGGATCCACAGGGCAAGTAGATAATGATTCCTACGTCATAGGTATTATATGAGCAGTTTGAATCAATATTTGTCGTGTAAACATGTGCATAATATAGACAAGAATCTATTCTAGATCAAATTGGACACTATTTTCCGAGGACATATACAATTTGATCAGCAAATCTTTTATACTCTTTAGTCCACTAAATATATAATATTATTAATTTCTTCCCCTTTTTTCCGATCGAGGTCCTTAAAAAAGCCATATGTAAACAAATAAAAACAGTCGGATTTTGTCTTTAACTATATTTGGCGTTAAGTAAATATTATCTTATTGAAAGCATCATTGTGATAAATAAAGACATATTAGTTAAATTTTGTATCTCCAATGGATCATTCGCCATCTAAGACAGCGGAATAAATGGCCCACTTAAGTTTATTAGTGTTCTTCTGTACTAATCTATTAACTACTTCGACACCTTTTTCTGACTCAAAATATCTTCTCTCTAGTTCTCTGTGTCACTTTCGTAACATGAGTTCGAATTGTAACACATGGCTCATGAGACGAAGGGATAGGTTTACGACAAGTGTTATTGCAAGCTGCACTATTTTTCAAGTTGGGGAATTATTTATTTTGTTGGCCATTCCCAAGTTACCAATTTGGGTTCCCAAGTTGCATGCAGTCATCATGGAGACAAGTTGGCAACTCTAATTGACCATTAGTGTGGAGCATTTGCATGTGGGTAATAATAGACCGGGCTGATATAATGTGGAGATTGATGTAGAAATACTTGGACCGAGCCGGCATTCACCCATCTGGTGTTTGAGAGGATATTATTTAGTTTGATTTTTTTTTTCTTGTAAGTAGTATTTTAAATTAAGGATTAATTGAGATTAGAACCACGAAATTATAAATCTCATTATCTCGATATTAAGTAATATCAATGATTATCATCATCATCAGTTATTTAAGTTTGAGACCACGATATTCGTTGTTACTTCTAACCAGTACCGGCTGGAGGCATAGCCGAGTTAGGCTTTTGCCTAAGGCCCCACCTCCAGCCAAGACCCCAATTTTTTTTTGCAATATTTCTCTTAAAATATTTTTTTTTAATTTTACATTAAGGTTTTAATAACCAAAAAAGAAAAGAAAATATCTTCAAAAAGGAAAAATTAATAATATATCCCTATTTTCTAACCATTTTAAATTTCAAAAGTCAAACAAAATCTTTTATGTCAAATTTCAATGTAATTAAATATCTTAATCATGCATTATTTTTTCATATTTCGATAATTACTTTACTGTTTTTCTGAATTTATTTTCTTGATTAATGTTAATGTATTAACTAAATAATTGAAAATGGCAAACGTTCTTATTTTTTCACTATCAATGTTTTTTTTTCAATCTATACATTATTTTTTCTTTACTTAGACATAAATATGTATACATATTCTCCATTATACTTTGCAAAAAAAGGAAAAAATAAAATAAAATACTTGAATTTGTTTTCTTTCTCTTTGGCTCTCTCTGGCAGTTTCTTTTTTCTTTTTTCTTTATTTTTTTATTTATAGAGTTCTCAAAAATTTTAAAAAAAAAAACACTAAAAGTAGAGATAAAAAAAAGTTATCAAGCTCTCTCTAGCAGTTTCTTTCTTTTTTTATTGCAGAGTTCTCAAAAATTAAAAAACACTAAAAATAGAGATAAAAAAAAGTTAGCTGAAGAGTTTGATTTGAAAAAATTACTTGAAAAAACTATTAATTGTTTTTTGTTTGATTGGCCATAGAATACTTTCGGGTTATGTATTTCTTTTTGACTCCTTTCTTGTTAACTATGGAGCAATATTGTTTTTTGAATTTCACATTAGCTATTTTATTTTCCTATACTATTTTTTTTTTTTTTTTTTTGGTACTGAGTGAATTTGCTTTATATAAGCAATTAGAATAAATTTGATTTTCAAGTCAAAAAGATTAAAAAAAAATAGAATTGATGTGTCTACTAGAAAATTTCTATATTAATATGAAAAACTAGCTCAAGTTTAAGAGAAAAATAGAGATTTTGATTCAATTACAAAATAGCACGATGTCCATTGATGGTAAAATGAGTCTTTTTTTTGTATTAAAATTTTGTTGCCTTATTGATGCAAAATGAAACTATTTTAATAAATTATTGTAACAAATGATTTTTTTGTCTTTTAATTTATAAGAAAGTCTTCGTTCAAGAATTCGCCTAAAGCCCCAAAAGTATTAGAGCCAGCTGATGCAAATTCAGACACGGTTACAAAGGAGCTAATTCAAATTCCAATTAGACTGGTTAGAAGAGGTAGAGCTAAAAAATTCAAGAAGTATCTCAATGAGCTGATTCAAAGTATTTGGACTGAGATAAATTCTTAGAGGTCCAAGGATGATGTTCCACATAGTCCACAAGGTCATATTTCTATTATTCAAGATTTGAAATAATCTACAAAAGACTCTCATAAGAGAATTGCTCAAGAGTGCATGAATTAAAACTTAGTTTCCTGATTTTGGTGACTTACTCATTTTTGACTCATCAAGGAGAATGGTTGGCTGCAATTAATTAAATTTCATTATTTATTTATTTATTATAAGTTATATTACTGAGTTGTAAGATTTGCATGCTAATTTAGATACTTTTTTTTATTGTGCAATAAGCATGTTTTTTAGGGTAATTATAGGAAATCAATTCTCTGAATTGAATTAGATTATTTTGGTTTCTTTTTCTTATTTTGGGTAGCTTTTTAGATGTTTTTAGCAACTAATTTTCGTGGTCTTTATATATATAAATAGCCATTAGCTAAATGAAAATAGCATATTACTATTCATTAAAAATTAAGAGTAATTTATCTTTGGTTTTTTGAAAACTTATTTGAACTTATCAGATCTCTCTATAGCGTTCATCCCTTGACTTATCAATCGAGTTTTTCATCCTTGATTGTGTATTTTTCTTTATACCAAAGTTCACATCTCTTTATAAGTATTGGGTCAAGATTTTTCATCCGAATCTGATTATAGAACGATCCTAGGCATCATTCTTGTTTCGGGTTTCGTCACAAGTTGACGGAGTTCGTATCACCGGCCCTGCTTTTAATTCTACAATTAAAATCTATCTATCTATATATAATTTAATGTACTTATTAGATGTTAAATATATGTGATTTATCTATACATAATAACATAGATAAAGAACTTTTGAGAAACTTCATGAGTTCCTTACTTAATAGTGTTCCTCTCGCATTATATTAGTCTTCTAAATATAACTTAGGGAATTAAGAAAATTAAAAATAATTAAGAATTAAGAAACTTTTTGTTTTTGGAAAAATATAGTCAAGATATTTTGAGTCTGGCTGCTGGTCTCCTTCATATATTAGGATAAGAGAAAGAAAAGAAATGTCGGCATACTTTGGGCGCCCGCCACCCTCATCGTCTCCCTCGGCCCGCCTTGTCCCATGCTTCCATATTTAATTCTTAAATACAAAAGTTATGTAATCAACGTGTGTTTGAAACTTTATTTGTCTACTACACAATTGAAAATCATTACGTGGTACGTGTAACATTATTATTGGTAACAATTACTATCACTGTGGAGAATAAAGTTAAAAGCAAAATTTTGGGAACAATCTTGTTCCAATTAATGTATTTACCTAGTACAATGTAAATTTAACATGTAGTAGAAGAACAGCCGAGGATACCAACAAAAGTGACAATAAACAAGTGCCATCGTTCATATCTAAAAGTACCATTTCATATACGGCTAGAATTTTCAGTAACTAAAAATTAAAATAATAAACCAACGAGCCGTACGAGTATAGTTGCCTCTAATATAAATATGTTGAATCCACGTAAAGATAAGAACTCATCTTATGTACATATGCACATCTCTACTTTTGGCCCCCCTTCCGGATCATAATCTAGGACCCCATATAAGAAAGCTTCAACTGCCATGATATGTACAGTAAGGATTACCCGCGTTTAATTCATTTATACGTTACTTTTGGGCACTATAAATTGATAACTTTCTTTCTCATTTTCCATCACTACACTACCTTCTAAATTCCTAATTCAAATATTGAAAAGTAGAGAAAAAAGAGAGAGAGAAAAAAATGGAATCCTCATCTTCTAAACACTTTGTCACATTCTTTCTTACAACACTAATTTCCATTTCTTCCTACACATACTCAATCTCCGCAGCTAGAGATATTCCCACATCGAAAACCAACATCGAGTTCATTAGAAAATCTTGTGTTGGCACAACCTATCCAAAACTTTGCTTTAGCGCTCTTGCAAGCCACGCAAGCACTATCCAGTCAAGGCCTCAACTTATAGCCAGCACAGCCCTAGGCGTGACGATCTCTTCGGCCAAGACGACATCAACCATGATGTTTAACTTGTCGTTGAGCCACGGCTTGAAGCCGAAAGAGGTCGACGCCATGAAGGACTGCATTGAAGAGCTGAGTGACTCGGTGGATGAGCTCCGAAGGTCTATGGTAGAGTTGAGTCAAGTAGTTAAGGGAGGCCCAAAGTTTATGCTCATGATAAACGATATTCAAACTTGGGTTAGTGCTGCTTTGACGGATGAGACTACGTGCACTGATGGGTTTGAAGGAAACGAAATGAATGGGAATTTGAAGACCACTGTGAGAGCCCGGATAGTGAATGTTGCCCAATTGACTAGCAATGCTTTGGCTTTGATCAACAAATATGCCTTGATTCATGGTTAATTGATCCTTTAAGTTGATAAATTAATCTGAAAACTTGGTGAAGATTTATATGCTTGTCATTGGTGATATTAGAAGTCACATACAAAGTTTGTGGCTCTACTAAAAGGCTGTTTGGATTAGTTAAGGTCTTAGTAAATATATAAACGTAGCGAAGCTGATTTTGTATTGTCAAAGTGCTTGTTCGAAAATATATATTTGTAATTATAGAATATGATTCAATTGCGGTCTCTATTTATTATTTTGTCATAAAATATTGTTCTAAAAATGAGTAGTCATATAAATTGGCAAGATTGAGTCAGCGTTTGTATAAATATCTATACATCTATAGATATTTTGGTGGAGCCTTAGACAAAAATAGTACTTCTTGGAAAAGCAGAAGATAGTTAATGGAAGTAGCTGGTGCATTCGTTCGAAGGAGAATAAGTGGGCTTGTAGTTTACACACATTAATCATGAATGTCTTGCATATATACACTGAGAAGGATAAGATCACGTTTTTATGCCGTGTCCCAGAATGTGTTCATATGGTCCCAAGAAAAGTGAAAAAGCAAAATAAAAGAAATAAAAGAGCCAATGAAACTTGTACTTTTCGGTTCATTACTTTAGATCCATTTTGAAGAGTATTAAAATCTCACTAAAACAAAAGTTTTTACGAGAGAAATCTAGTCCTAGATATAGGGATAGTTTAGGAAAATGGTTGAAAATTGAAATAAGTTGATGCGTCGTACATCTTGGCAATGTTATGACTCTGACCGTTACTCCTTCGTAAAGTTTCCTACATATGGTTTAGTTGTTCTGCTTTTAACTTTTTAATATAAATATACGAGCATATAAAATAGGGCTATGTCACAAATGGTCCTTCTAACCGTCTAATTTATTGTAAATTAGTTCTTAAAGTTTTAATTGTAGCAACTAAATTCTTGAATTATCCGATTTAAAATAATTTAGTCTTGGACTATCTAAATTATAGTATGCTCCTAAATTTTTGACTAAAAATATATATACATATGAAGAGCACATCGTAGTATTTAAAAGTATATTTAAAAGAAAATAAGCTGAACAAAAAATTTTCAAAAAAGGAAATATGTGCTATTTGTATTTTTTTAGGGTTTTTGCCTTCTTAGTGCTGTAAAAGGTTTTAGTGATTGTTCTATTTTATGCCTGAAATTCTCAAATTACTTTTCAAATACACTTTTAGGTATCATCACGAGCTCATCGTATTTGTTTTTGGTAAAAAAAATTTTTAAACATATTATAATTTAGATAATTTAGAGACTAAATGACTACAAATCGTAAAATTCATAGATTTAATTACTACAATTAAAATTTTGAAAACCAAATTACCATACATCGGATAATTCAGGATCATTCGTGTCACTAACCCTATAAAAAATGTGATTGGTAACTTAAGTTAGTTATATGTTCTTGTAAAGTTGTTATTGTATGGTGAGTATTGGTGTGTTGACGGATGGACTTATCATACTTTATCTCAATGCGATATATTATACGCTCATAATTTGGAGACAGAAAGAGAAATGCACCCACCAATGTAATGGATTGGACCACGAAGGACTAAGCAAAAAGCAACACACGAAAAGAACTTGAGAAGTAGCATCTTCAAAATCATTACTCCTTGGAAGTAGTTGATTCTTTTGTCTAAATTTATCTAGAAACATTTTACGTGAATGCTTAAAGGAAAACACATCCGAGAGGAGCTAACTAATGCGCTTAGCCTTAGATACCAGATGTGTCCTACAGAGACTACAAAACAAAACAAGTCTTAAAATCAGTGGGTTCGAATTCAAATGAGATATCATAAAGGGGTTTAGTTTCACCAGCCCTCTTTGAGGCTAGCAATACACTCAGTATTTTATTTTTATTTTTATTTTTCGCTGGAGCTCTCACTATTTGATTTAACTCAAGAATGGTCACTCTACGTAAGTGAGCTTAAGATGCAGAATATGAATCATCAAACATGTGAATTGTTCCATTTAGGAGCACTTCTAACCAACCAAAAGAGGCATTCTATAAATGATCAGTAAGGTCCATGGATGGCCCATCATGATGCTATGCTCTCAGCTTTTTCTATAACCTGGAAAATAAGCTATTTAATATAAGTGTCCCACTCTCCATTCAAAAAAAGATTGTCCTGCTTTTCAAGTTTAATATCACCCAGGGAACACTCCCACTTCCTCTGTCATCTACGAACAATTTCCAACTTGTCACATGGAAGTTGTCGGTTAAGGGCCCAATTTTGTGGGCCAATATTTTTGACCGGAATATTTTCCCATCAGAAGCCCAAATTCATCAAAGAAATTATTGCATATTTATTCTGAATTGGAACTTTATGAACATGAACAGGGTGAACAGATGCTCAACCACAATCCAACTCAAAAATGACCACCGACTAAAAAATGACGACTCAATCCAAAAGAAGGGGGGATAAATACTATAAATCAAGGCTCATTTTGGTCATGAGTTGAGGACTTCTCAACCCATATAACCCAACCTAACCAGAAATTGTTATACTTAAAATTTAAACAAAAGATAAATATATATTCGATATATTAAAAGCATAAAATGGGGGAAAAAAAGGTCCTTCAGTGGCTTATATTAGTGTGTATTTGTTGAGAGTTTATTTTAGTATAAATTTTTTATAAAGACTCAAATTGATTAAACCAAAAAAGACCAATGTTTCATAAGCAAATTAAGATTCAAACGCCTATTTCTTACACATGTGAAAAGAAAAATAAATAAACCCCTCACAACCCTATGACCCAACGCAATGAAGTT
This sequence comes from Parasponia andersonii, assembly GCA_002914805.1. NCBI lineage: Eukaryota > Viridiplantae > Streptophyta > Magnoliopsida > Rosales > Cannabaceae > Trema > Trema andersonii. Next base: position 366,765 of record JXTB01000173.1, read on the forward strand.
TGAGTTACAGGGTTTTTCTAGCAAGTTTGGTTTATGTTTTCGCAAGGGAAATGGACCGGACTTGAGAAAAATTTTGGCCGAAATGAATTTTCTGACTATTCTTGAAGTTATTTTTCGAGTGTCACAGAAATGGTGACAAATATTTGTGACTATAAATTCACTACTTTTCTATGACCAACCACTAGTCACAAAAATATATTGGCTACCATCACTACTATGGTGACACTTCTTAAATAGTCATTACAAAATACTCTTCTGAAAATCTCATTTTATGTCTAAACACTTCTAGTCCGGAAAAATACCCCATTACGAGCATTTGGCCTCAAAATAACTTTCCTTTTCCTTTGTCACTCTTTTAGTACTAGTCCAAAATTATTTGACCTTTCACAAATTGGTCATTCAAAAAACAACAATAATAAAAACAGATCTTCTGACTCATTTTATAAATTGGTCATAAAAGACGTCACAAATTTTGACTATTCCAAAAGAACTCATCATAGAAAAAGAGTCATAAAAAAGTTATTTCACACCAAAACTACTCCGAGTCAGGTCCATTTCCCTACTAGCCAGATCCATTAACCTGTTCCCAAACAGATGTTTCTAGGTAGGTTCCAACTTCCAAATAATTCTAAAATCAACCCAGTGCAACCCATTTACACTCACTCCTTCACCTATCACGCACCCGCAATTTTTCATACATGACGACCATGTTATTCAAAGAAGAAGATTTTTAAGATCACTCAGATCATGTTTACTAATTCGTAATCAGAAAGAATTGTAAAGGGCATAAGATAGGGCTAAGTCTTATACATGCAAGATGCTAAATGAAAAAGGTTTTCCTATCATATAATTAGAGTACAGCAGAAAGGAACTCAAAATCTCCATTGAAGTACAAACTTTGAAGCATAAAATGAGATCGAAAAGACCAAAAATTAGGAAAATAAGAGCAATGCTAAAGTTAGAAGTATTCATGAGGCTTTCTTCGGAGGAGACATGTCTCGGACAAGAGAAATTACTGTGCTGATTGTAAATATTTGAATCAAGAACCCTATGAAAAATAACATGAACATTATGATTTGAACACAAAGAAGGAAAACTAGCAAAGAAAAATAGACTCACCAAGTAGAACACGAGAGGTCTCAAGAAGTTCAAACTTATTTGCTTCCCAGTTACGTGGATCTTGGATAACCTAGTCGGTATTTACATAAAAACTAATGGTGAGTTCCAGCAGCAAGCAAAGTAAAGATAAGCAATTTTGGTACAAATTAAATAAATAAAAGGTTCCAAAAAAGCGTCAAGATTGAAATTCTAGTTGCTTATGTTATCTCTTATGCTTTGCCATGCTCAGGACTTCCAAATTAACAGCTTATGCAGAGTGTTATTTACAGTTCCCATACCAACTTTGCCTGGGTTTAACGACTCCATTTTGTTACCAGTTACTCAATGCTGAGTTTCATAGATCTTGTTCTGCTAGTCTAAAATGTTCATACATTTTCTTAACACTTCTTTACACCGCTTAATGAATAAACCACCTTACCTCTAGTGTGAGATTTCCCTTAGCAACACAAATAATGGAGAGAAATATTGCAAGAGACGAACCAACCATGTAAAGTTTCAACAAATTAGCACGACTGCGCCTTCGACCTTTAACACAATTGAAAAACAATGTTATAGTAATTGAGAACATATGAAAGTTGAATTGAAGATTAGAAAAATGTACAAGACTAGATAGCAACCTAATTCTCCAAGTATCAGAGAAATCCAACCAACAACGATAGACGAGATAGCAATCCTATCGGGTCCTTCTTGCCAAGATGCCCATAGAACTATGTACAACACTCCTATAATTTGGATGATAGCCTGCAGTAAATAATGGAAATTACAACTCGAAACACAATTGATTGATTCAATATAGGAAAGAGGCCAAAAAGCATTGATAGGAATTGATGAGTTAAAGATCTATGATTTGGAGGATTTGCTGCCACTACGAATAAAAACGACCTGGAGAACTGTGTGGAATCGAATTTAGATAATTCAAATTTGACCAAACCAGAATGAGAGGTTATCAATCATCAACCATCAGTTCTCTTCCTTGTAACTAAATCTCTCTTCCCATTAATTACTAATCCATATAGACATGTCAAGGCTCAGCAGACCCAAATAAGATTTTCTCAATAACAAAATTGATCCAAATATATTTGAAATTTCTTAAATGCTGGTTCTACCAGTTGGGCAAACCGAAGATTTGACATAACAAGACATGGGTTTTATGCAGAACAAATCCAATTTCCTTAAATTTAATGGGTTTTAAGAATTGTTACAGATAAATCACACAAACTAGAATTACAAGAAATTTCAGTAAAGAAAAAGTGAAAACCCAATTGGAGAAAAGAAATTATAAGATTTTTACTTACCTGAGCAAAAATTAGAGCGGAGAGGCGGGACTTCCCTTGAGCTACTCTTTGATACCCTAAAAATTCAAAATCAAATTCAAAAGCGAATCGTTAGAATGAGTGAAACACCCAATTGTATAAAGTCAAGGCCTTTAATGGCTCTAGTAGTGTTTCATTTGATTAGTAGATTGATTCTCACTCACGAGACTCAACGATCATGCGGAAGCGGTAATCATGACCGTCCGTTCCTGAAGGCCTCCCAGATGCAGGTTTTCTCTGCTGCATCTTCTCTTCTCTTCTCCTCTTCTCCTTCTTCTTCTTCTTCTTCTTCTTCTTTCGCTCAGGTCCGGACAAAGGGGTTTTTGCTTGAAAAGCGTTCAAAATTTTGGGGATGGAGGTTTTTTTTTTTTTTTTTCTTTTTTGAGTAAATTTATAATTTTAATTATTTATTTTTCTTTTCGAGGCGGACTTCACTTTTATTTATTTTTAGAATATAAATTCACTTTTGAAGGCTCTAATACGTCATATTGGTTGGTTCATTGACGTCGTTTAAGAACCAATTTGTATTTTATTTATTTTAATTTTATATTTGGTTATCGTACAATAGATTTTTCAATTTTCAGCTTCCTTATTTTGCTATTAAAAAAAAAAAAGCAGTAATAAAACAAGAAAAACGACTAAACTGGACAAACGACAATAAATTTACATAACACGACAATTAAATTACGATATCAACTGGGAAACAAGAGTAGTACCCAAAAAAATAGGAAGAGTTATTATTTGACAATAAGACGACAAAAACGCAAAAAAAAAACGACGATAAAGTATAACGACAAAAGAACTGGATAAATGGCTAGAAGATAAAAACCGACAACAATCATAAAACGACAATACAGTTAAAAAAAACGAAATGAACCTTGAAAACGCCAAAATTAAAAAAACATTTACTTGAACAACAACAACAAAACTTAAACGTTAACATGGTATAATAATAATAATAATAAAATAAATAGATAAACAAAAGGAGTTAACTTGGAAATGAGTCAAGCGACAACATCACGGCAACATAAAAAACGACAATGACATATACAAAAAACGACAAAATATATTGGGGGGAAAAAAAAGCCCAAAACTGGAAACGAGATTGCATGAAAGATAAGCGACAAGAAAAAAGGTATGAACGATTGAAACTGGACAACACGACATACACCTGGAAAATGACAAACTTACAAATAACATGTACTGGTAAAACGAAAATGATCTTTAAAACGACCGAGAAACAAAACTGCGGATATGATTACAAGGAAAAGATATTGATCTGTCCATCATAGCAAAAGTTTTAAATAATAGTAGTCTATGTCCATCACCAAAACGATATTAAATTGTCAAATTTAAACGATCTGATTTTTTACCATTATCCTGAATCTTATCAATTTTGACTTTCTTATCTATTAGTGATTGCATGCTTAATATGATTAGTGATATTTCTTTGCCTCCAAAATTGAGGTTCAAAGTTCAATATCAATTCCCAATCACAAGAAAGACTTTTGATATTGTGAATTGCAATTTAGGGATTTAGTTTTTTGAACTAAGATAATCAAAGGGACTAATAATGCCATTAACCCCAACAGGAAACGATAATGAACTAGACAAATGATCGTAAATGGAAAATACGACATACACTTGGAAAACGACATCAACTACATAACTTGATTTTCAAAACGTCCTATAAAACAAACTCTAGTGATAATAACTTAGAAACGATAATGACCTGTCAACGAAAGCGAAAATTTTAAAAATTTTCGCCAGTAAAACGATATCAAAATGTCCTTAAACCACATGCTTTTTTCTTTTTTAAAAATGAGATTTACTTTCTTTTCTTTTCCTCTTTTTTTTTTTTGAAAGTTGGAAACATTAACGTAAATGACAGTAAACTTTATTTAATTCTACAATTGTCAACGAAGTATTTTAGCCTATGCATAACAAATTAAAGATTATTACAGATTCCTTTTTTTTTAAGTCTGGAATTTAACCAATAATTAAAACCTCGTAAGTATTACGCAGGTTTAAGCTTTTTCCCTTTTTTTTTCGATGAAGTAGGCCTAAGTGTTAATTATACAGAAGTGGAGTAACTTTGATTTCTTTCTTCTTTTTTTTTTTTTTGTTTGATGACAGAAATATGCAATGTACTTTGTCTTTGCCAAGATCACCGGGCAGTTCATCAAAACAGCACAATGTTTCTTCAACATAATTGATCATTCCAATCTCTATATTTATTTTATGTATACTTCTTTTTTATTCCTTTTTTCAAAATTAATTATCATAAAAAATTACAACAACTTCTTAATAGTGAAAAAAGAGCTATTTAGGATGGATGAGATTTGAAGTAAGCCAAAACACCCACAAGAGGTGCATTGATGTACGTAGTGGGCTCAGATTGCACAAAATCAGCTCGAGAATCAGAGTAGCAATCCTTAATATCAGGTCCTCCAACAAGAGCTCCTATTAGCAAATTAGGATTAGGACTGCTGGTATTATAGTATGGAGTCCCACCTTCACAATTCAAGCGTTCTTTCCGTTGATCTATTGAGGGTAGGGATGATCCACGGTGATGAATTCTCTGTGGAAAATTTTGACCATAACCTACCATATATGACATCTTCAATGGATTGTTCCCCAGTATGTAATCCACCTGCATCAATCCGAATCAACATGAATATATACCACCATAAATGCAATATTAAGCCCCCAAAAAAAATGTAAAAATCAGTTGTTCTTGTTATGACTTGGTTGATCTTAACCACGAATTATATTATGGATACCAAATAGTTACCAAGCGGTATGGTACAACTGGTGTAGGCACTATGCGACACTTAAGTTAGTTATACGTATAATTATTTAGAAAATAGACAAATCAACTACCATATTGGCATCCAAAATTTGATAAACAAGTCTCTATCTCGAGTATTAGAAATGAGCTTACTTGGCTTCTTGCAACCTGAACAAGCCTAGCCGGACTGGCCACAACATTATCACAGTGGACTACCCTCTTGGCTCGATTCAAGTAGCGAGAATATGCAAGTAGAAGAAATGACAAGGCTGTTGCATGCTGTAAGTTACTTCCTCCGGGTTTAAATAGAAGCCCACCTAATGCAATATAAGATCAGAAATGTGTCGATCACTCTCTTATAAATTGAAGAATTGGTTAAAATTCATATTTGAATATTTATTGGTTTGATATAGAAAAGATATATACTCCTAAATTATTTCCAGAGAGAGAGAGAGAGAGAGAGAGAGAGAAGTACGTACCTGGAGAGTATGATACTGATTTGGTTGGTGACTCTGGCAAAACAGAGCAAATGAACTTGTCCGCGTTGGAAATGAATGGAGCAGAACTAGTACTGTCATTGGACAGGAGAAACTGCTAGCATAACATAACAATGAGAAAATCTTGGGTTTAACTTTTTTTGCCTTAGTAGAACAAAAGGGTAGTAGTATAGTATATAGTGTAGGAAATAAATGATTACCTTAGAAACAAGTACATTTATTCCTGCGTGCTTTGAATCCCATCCAAACTCAGCAAAACTACCACCTGAATATAAGACACCATCTATATCTTTCACAATAAGACTGTTCAAACTCTGTGCATTCGTCATGACATAGTTCCAGTAGTAGGGTTCCTTGGTTGCCTTGAACAACCAACCTGCTCCCCAAACCAATTCATCCTATATATAAGACGTAAAATTGACAGTAAGTCTCAGCTCATCAATGAAAATATATACTTCTAAAGCTTCTTGTTTTTCTCTTTCCCTATTTATGTTTTATTTTAGAGAAAATATAATTAGATCATATATGCTTGGATTTAGTTCGGAATCCCTCGTGATGGGGTAGTGACTAATTTATGAGCATACTCAACATGGAAATGTACATGTTTGAACTAATTAACCATAGATAATCTTTCAATAGAAAAGGGCCTAATCGTGGAAAATGGCACCGAGTCCTAAGCACTTTAAAATGCATGAAAAGTAACCATATCTTAGGGAAATTTAACCAACATGGATGATGGAACAGGAACGTTGAAAAATAGATACCTGGTAGCCACTGAAATCACAATAGAAAGGACAAACCCACGGTCCAAGACTCTCATTATAGGAGCCCCTGTACTTATCCGCAAACTCGAAAACCTAATCCGTGCAAACAAAACAAAACAAATAAACAAGTAAATCAAACAAGTTAATACAAAGTTGGTGCTTATAGGCTATAGCTCCGTATATTATTAGGGCTCACACTTCTATTTACGGTGCTGGCTACTACCGGCGGTGTCATTTTTCATTGCTCCATAGTTTTTTTGTCACTGATCATGCCAGCTTTGATCCTTAATGCTACATTTAATAACCATTGCTTTATATTAAATTTATACCCTTTTTTCTAAATTTTCCTTTAAAAAGGATCAAATTATATACTAATTGACGAGGAACAACTCCTATTAGTGTACAGTACTTACATTAATCCATATATAGACAAGAAGTAAATTTTAAAAAATAAATAAACCCCAGTTATATTCTCTGTTTTCTAACATACCGCTCTGGCCGTACTGAGAAGCTTGGCAGAGTAAGCCCGATCGACGGACCGAAACACCATGGAAGAAGCTGCAAGAGCCGCCGCAATCTCGGCCGAAACCTCGGAGCCAGGGGACTGTTTGGAGACGGCGTAGGTTGTTCTAGGGGTGTCCATGTCTTCGGGCCTCTCCCAGCAGTTGTGATCCCCATAAGGCTCCCCAACTTGGACGAACACGAGGCCGGGGACACTCGTGGCCTTGAGTAAGTAGTCAGTGGCCCATCGTATAGCGTCCAGCGCGTGAGCGAGCTGGTCTGACCCCATGGCCTTCCCGAACTCTACAACGCTCCACGCCAGCATGGTTGTGGAAAACGCCATTGGAAAGTTGAACTTCACGTTGTCCCCCGCGTCGTAGTATCCACCAACCAAATCGGCCTATAAGAATTACAGATTTAATGCCAAAAATAGCCAATTAATAATTAATTTCATTTCATTTGTTTATCTATACTATAAGATACTGCTATCAATGATATATGTCAACCTATTTAGTTATAACTCATGCATATTTTTTCCCCTTTTATTCAGGGATAAAGGGGTTTGAATCTTAAACCTCACGAATATTGAAAGTGAGCTGTGTTTATCAATTATAAGTTAGTGACTATATGATAACTGTTTTTATTTTCTGTTTTTTTTGAAAGGTAAACAATTTCATTACTATTCAAATAAGAATTATAATATCAAATTGAGTTACATTTGCAACTGATTGAATGTATGATAACTCATTTATTACTCATACACGGTGAAAAAGTGAAACAAAAAATATTTAGTTTAAATAATTATGTGACATTGTCTTTTTCTTTTATCAATCACCGTAGTTACTTTCAAGGCATTAATACATAAAATAATCAGGACAAGAAAAATTTACTATGGTGGCAAAACTACTCAAATGCTTGCTGGCTGTTGAGATGTCTGGGCTACTGCTAATAACTTAGCCGTACGAAAAGGCACTAGAGGATTCAATTGGTAAAAAATAAAAACCAAAAACAACAAAAGCATTTATCGGTACATATATATATAACAGGAAAAAAAAAAAACATGTTTTTTTTAAAAAGAAAAAAGGAAAAAAGTTAACTGACCATGAGGAACAGCTTAACTCAGAACCAGTCTAGTCTGGCTAGCAAGAATAATTATGAGGATTGAGGAAGATGATCGACAGAACTTCATTATATCATACAATCTCCACTAATTAACTAATTATAATGAAATGATATATTATATATTAACCATTATTAAACTAGCTTACACCAACTTCAAAGCCATCTCGAAGTGCAGAGTCCTTTCTCCATGTCATTCTTTGAGAAGAGGGCAGTTTCCCAGAGCGCTGGCCTTCAAAGAACAAAATGCTCTTCGACAACGCGTCCCCATAATCGTACGAAGCCACCCCCACCACACTTACTATCATCCTCGTCACTAGTACTAAAACTAACATAGTTTGTAATAAGCCCATTATTCTATAATTTAAATCTCTCTTTCTCGTTCTTTCTCTTTTACTTGATTATTAACTCTATGATCTCTCTCTTACTTCTATATAATGGAAGAACAATAAAGACCACATATATATATATATAATATGAAAAAGGTAATAAGAAAAGAGTAAGACCGGGGAATTTTCACAAACTTTTGGGAGAGAAAAAGATAAAGATATTTCTGGTTTAGTAAGGAAATGAATCGTTTTCCTTCGAAAAAAAAAATGAAATGAATTAAAGGAGATTCGTGAACGAAAATGGAAGAATATTTATTGTAAGGGAGAAGAGAAATTTGCACGAGCAAGAATTAATGAATCCAATGGATGGCTAACCATTTCCGTGGCCTTCGTGTAAGGTGGTAAATTAACGAAACGTTGGTATAGTTTCATTGTATTTGATATATATACTCTGTATATGATGCATAATGTCCTACTTTGCTTCGTACTTCTCTTTGAAACTACTAATATTCTTTTACACCCACTATCACGTGCGCCTGGAATGTTTCTCACACTTCGAGTTTTCCTTTTTCTTTTAATTTTAATATTTTTTTTCTTTTTAATTACTTTGTTGGAAATCTCATTTTACTCTTTAAATTTTAAGTTTTTTATTAAATGCTTAAATTTTAGAGTTTTTCTCCATTAGTTTTTTTAGTATTTTCTCTTAAATATTTATAAGAAGAAATGACTAGACAAACTTTTTTCCCCAAAAATCAGACAATAATATTAATATTAATTTTTTGAATAATATTATGGGCACTAATAATGTATAATACCATATGAAACGGGTCTACGTAGAATTTAAATTATTAATTAGACTCGTTCAATACCAAATATATATGTTATTGTGATACTGAACACTATAGCATTGTTCTAATTTTTTTTATAAAATTAGTCTGTCTTTAAATTAATTAGTAGAAAATTAACAGTAATATGTGAAAGACCAAAAATAATTTTAGAAGTTTAAGGACTAGAACTATAAATTTTAAAATTTAAGAACTAAAATACGACTTAAATTCTAATTATTTGGGAACAAATCCGTAATCAAATTTTTTCCTACTTAAATCTTCAAGGCCGGAGCCTATTCATACAAATTTGACGACCTGTTGTACTAAACAACTCGTGATGCAGTAGTTTTTAATTTTACAGCACCACTAACGTGGCACTTGGGACAGTAAGAGACCCTCTCCGACTGTCAAATAGTCAAACAACTCCACCTATGGTACTGTGGGACTGCTTGTGCTCTTATTTGGTGCCAGTACGGAAACAACGCGAATTTGCTAATAGTATAATATTAAACAGATTCGGTATTAGGCTGGTCGTTGACAAATAATTCGAATACGTACCAAAATTTGGTTTTAAAGTGTTAGGACTTAAGAAAGAAACAAGAAATAGAAACATATAAAATCAATCTTCAAATATTCTGGATTAGCCGGTTTTAATCCCACTTTGACCAAAAAATATTAGGACGGATCCCAAAAATTATTAGTTGAAACTTAACAGTTATATATATATATATATATATATATATATATAAATATATTCCATTATTGAGTAATCATCTATATAAAACTCATCTGTCCGTTTCACATGAGAAATCAGAAGATAATATTATGTAGATTTTAGTCACATATAAACACAAAGAACGTTAGTTCTAAGTTTTTAAGTTTAGTTACAACTCCATTGCCCAAAATTTTAGAAGGCTAATATATAAGAATTGCTTCTTCGTTGTTAAATATCCAATAATAAATTACAAAATAGTATACATTTATTAGGCTGAATTTTCATGTCATATAGGCCACACATTTTGTAATGTGGGCCTTAATGGATCCGGATCAAAAGTGCTATTCTACCTCTTAGCTTTAGCTCGAATGACTAGCGAGGAAAAAAAAATAAAAATAAAAAAATAAAACAGCTTTAGCTCGAAGGATCCTCACCAAATTACGCCGGAACTATATTATCACATGGGCTCCAAACTAATTTATTTGAGCTATTCGGGTCTAAAATTATTGGCTGATAAAATTTCAGCCTTGGCTGCGCTATATATGGATCGTTTAGCCTTTTGCCGTTTTTGGAACTAGTTTTTTTTTTTTTCAAATGATAAATAAGTACAGAGCTAATAGCGATGGCAATTTCGTTGAAATACTATTGAAATAATTCTTAAGGTCAAGTCAACCATGTGGACTGTTGAGTTATGCCCGTCATATGCAATCTTTTCTCCAAAACTACAATTTTTTTTTTACCTTCTTATTTTTTCTGTTGACATGCTCCGAACTCCGAAGCTTCACTTGACTTTCTTTTTCTCCCTTCAATTTTCAAATTATAGGAGAGCCTTTTTTAAATTAAAAAATGAAAATTCAGATATCATTTGCTCTAAGAAAAAAATTGAAAATGACCAATCATTTGATGAAAGAAAGGCAAACAATCCAGTATATTCAACATGTTTGAACCGTAAAAGAGAACCGTTTGCTTAATTTGCAAACCGAAAAGGCACGTGGCTAAGCTTAACTCCTTCGAGGGTTGTTTGGACATTGAGTAATAGACGTAACACGCATGACTACTTCCTTCTTTAAAGGTAAATATTACTTTAAACTTACAAGAGTGTCCATTTACTCAACAAAAATCGCATAAACAATGGCCCGTACTTCACATGCGTACGGAAATTGCAATTAGAAGTACTTAGTTCACTAATTTGCTTAATATTCCCAGATTGAGGATTTAGAGCTCTGATATCGTGACATAATGAGTGATGGTCGTCACTATTAGTATTTTTATTATAACATTTAGGCGTGGTTCGTTTACTTGTAGTAGTCGTTGAAAACTTGAATTTGTCCAGGTGCCCAAAATGTTAAGCAATTAGGTACTATTTCTTCACAGAAAGTCAAGCGATCTGAATTGACATCACATTCATATTCGTGGGAAATGGTTTTCCTTAATTTCCCCCAAAACTCCGACCCATTTGAGAATAGCTTAGTTGCTTAACTAGCTAACTAATTAATAATTATTGAATAATGTTATTGGTCCTTAGCACTATAATAATGTGTTAGTATATCATTAATTAATTATAATTATAATTTAAGTCAGACTTAAGTTAGATTCAATTTATTAATTAAATTATTTAGTAACAAATAAATATGTCATTACGATATTGGACACTACTTAGCCGATAGCTTATAACATTGCTAGTAATTATTACAACGTTAAACCGCAAAAGGGCATATATAATATAAGTTCGTTCTTTTTGCAATCGAATTTACAAAGCCCCGTTATGTTTGATCATCATAATACATAGTCAAAGATACTATATATATTATGTGAACGGCTTGGAATAATACATTCAAGTACTCCTTCTAGTTTCACACTTTCTCCAAAATAATATATTGTCCCTTTGAATCCCTATATCACCGCTTAAAAGTAATATATATTTACGGAAAGAAAGAATTCTTTGAACCTTTGTAAACGATATTGAGTGCTAAACAAACTAACTTTGGTCCCATTTTCTTGTTTTGCAATCTTACATATACACATTTGCTTATGCCTATATAACAAGTCAAATTAATATGTTAAAACTAGACCAGCCTATATCAACCCTTTATTCATTCCCTTACATATATAAGAGAAACCTCTAAGAGATGATCCTTAGAGAAAACCCAAGCCAAACTATTACCAAATACATAAGCAAAACAAAACTATGGCCTTGAGAATCATTCCATTTGTTGTAATATTCTCAGTACTAATTCTTTCTTTGATCATTCCTACCGCCCTATCGAGAAGTCACCGGACCAGCCTAACCCAGTGGTGTGACAAAACCCCACACCCGGGACCATGCAAGTACTTCATGCCCCACGGCCGCCACCGGTTTCCGCCGCCAAAATGTCGGTCCGATTTCCGAAAGATACTAGTCCAAGTTGCCATAGACAGAGCCTTGGACGCCAGACGACTTGCGTTTCAATTGGGCCCAAACTGTGAAAACAAGCCACAAAAGTCTGCATGGGCCGATTGTTTAAAGCTCTACGACGACACCATCTTCCAACTCAACCGAACCCTGCAAGGCCTCAACGCCCAAAAGAGATCGTGCACTGACTTCGATGCTCAAACCTGGCTAAGCACAGCCCTCACCAACATTGACACGTGTCGTGCCGGTTCGTCCGAGCTGAACGTCTCGGACTTCATACTGCCCATAGCGTCAAACTACAACGTGTCTGAGCTCATCAGCAACAGCTTGGCCATAAACGCTGGGCTTGTGGGCAAGCACGAAGCCGAACCCACCGAGGATTTTCCTAGTTGGGTCTCGAAGCCCGAAAGGCGGTTGCTGCGGTCGTCGCTGTCGTCGATAAAACCCAATCTCGTGGTGGCGAAAGACGGTTCGGGTCATTTCCGGACGGTCCAGGCCGCTATAGACGCCGCAGCTAGGAGGAGAATCGGTACTAGGTTTGTAATTCACGTGAAGAAAGGTGTCTATAGGGAGAACATTGAGGTTGGAATCAATAATAACAATATTGTGCTCGTTGGAGATGGCTTGAGAAAGACTATTATCACGAGTGGCCGTAGTGTCAAGGCTGGCTACACCACCTATAGCTCTGCGACCGCAGGTACATGATTCGACCCTCCGTCTTCGTTAGTGTTTGAATAAAATTGTCAAACTATTCAAATTTTTTTTAGCTATAAAAGCACTTATTAACATTCAGCCTAATAGTGCAAAAATCCCCGTTCAGTTTGGTAACCCTTTTATGTCTAGGTTGGTACAACAAATATTGTATTGTACAATATCGATTTCTTTATACTACATAGTCCTACAAAATGAAGAAAAGTCAATGTCACATGAATTTAGTTGACTAACACCATTGGTTACTTTTCTCTC
>JXTB01000173.1:387321-423426 GCA_002914805.1 Parasponia andersonii
TTATATGCGACCTCCTCCAAGAAGGATATATGCGACCTCCTCCGTGATGCTTATATGAAGGATATATGCGACCTCCTCCGTGATGCTTATATGCGACCTCTTCTGCAGGTTTTTGTGCGACCTTCTCCGTATAGTTTTCCTTAATAAACAGGGAACCTATAGGAAAAGGGAAACACGAAAACACTATAAAGGAAACCTACAAGAAGAGGGAAATAGGTAAAGGCTGTGGAAGAAACCTACAAGGAAAGGGAAACTGAAGACTCCTATTTGCGATTAACTAAGTTATCCTTTTCGAGTAGTTATCTAATTGTATTGTTTGTAATTAACTAGTTATCCGTTTTGAATAATTATCCAATTACTTAATTGGATAATTACCCAATTGTATAGTTACCCATTTATTCAATTAGGATCCTAGAGACATAAGGAACCTAGGGGGATAAGGTCACTACAATCTATATAAAGGGGGGCTCTATGTTCCGAAGGGATCATCACAAATTCTGGGCAGAAACAAGTCACAGAAAATAGAAGTCAGAGCAAATACACGCTTAGGGTATTCCAAACTTTGGGTAGTCTAAGTCTTGAGTATTCTCCAATAGCTTTCGAGTATTGTACCCTTGAATATTCATCATTATAGTGAGAAAACAGTGGACGTAGGCTCATCTTTTTCGGGGCTGAACCACTATAAATCCCTCTCTCCTTATTTGCTTTGATTATTTACTTCAATTTACACAAGCCACATCTCTTGATTATTCATAAATTTATTGTTGATAAAACCTCCATCAACACTAATTTTTCGAAAATATTTTGACTTTTGTTAATCAGGCCTTGACGGGATTCGTTTCATTGCTTGTGGGATCACATTCCAGAACACGGCCGGCCCAGATAAGGGTCAAGCGGTTGCCCTAAGATCAGCCTCAGATCTCTCAGTCTTCTACCGATGTGCCTTCGAAGGTTACCAAGACACTCTTATGGTCCATTCTCAGAGACAATTCTACAAAGAATGTTACATTTATGGCACCATAGACTTCATCTTTGGTAACGCAGCCGTGGTCTTCCAGAATTGCATTATTTACGTCAGAAGGCCCTTAAAGGGCCAGGCCAACGTAATCACGGCCCATGGACGAAACGACCCATATCAAAACACAGCGATTTCGATCCATAATTCCGTAGTCCGAGCAGCGCCTGATCTTAAGCCCGTTGTCAAGTCCTTTGACACTTTCTTGGGCCGACCGTGGAAGCGCTACTCGAGAACCGTTTTCCTCAAGTGTTTTTTGGACCATTTGGTGAGCCCATTGGGCTGGTTGGAATGGGAAAAATCGACCTTTGCTCTTGACACGTTGTATTATGGGGAGTACAAGAATTTTGGGCCTGGTTCGTCTACAAGATATAGAGTCCGGTGGCCTGGTTTCCACGTCATTACTAGTGCAAAAGTGGCGTCACAGTTTACCGTCGGTAGCCTTATCGCTGGCAAGTCATGGTTGCCGGCCACCGGCGTGCCATTCAGTCTTGGCCTTTGAAGATGTCATCATAGGAGAATGTATTATTGTTCAATACAATTTATTTGTTTGGGGAAAGGCAATATTGTTTGGTCGTGATGATTAAATTTTGTGTGCTATATAGTATGTATTATAATTTTCACACATTTTTAGGGAGAGGATGTTAAAACTCAATATAATTCGATGTAATTAATTGTTTATTGATTAATTAATATTAATCTAACTGTTGACTATCTATAATCACCTTTAAAAAAAATGACGTGAAAAGTGTTCTAGTGTCCCTTCAAATGTGGCCTTGTTTCAGTGGGCCTCTCGGGTGGGATTTTCTTCTCCTTTTTTGTTTTGTTTTTCTGTTTAAATAATCCTTCTATATGTTTGAAGGTATTTATACTCTTAGATTTTTTTTTCTAAAAAATTTACTCTTAGATTTAGATTTATGCATGTTTTATGTTTTTTAGACATGATTCTACATTTGTGTGAATTTTATATGCTTTGTGTGTGTGTGTTTTTTTTTTGTTTTCTAGATTTTATGGTTTAGATATAATCCAAATTTGTAAGAACTTTTTAGTCAAAGATCTATATATTTGCGTAATATTCATTTTCACATGAATCAAACAAGCCAACCCAGGTGATTATGAAAGACATTTTAAAAAAGCGAAAGAGATATTTATGACGAAACTCTAGTTATACTCCTAATGGAGGTGTGTACACATTATTGATATTTTGTGTGCTATTTTTTCTTTCATGTTTATCACTTCGTAAGAATCAATAGTCTAGTCAATTTTTTAGTGTTATCATGTCCTAGTAATTTGATTTTTCGTTACTAATTGTTATAATGATTCCTAACCCCATGAAGTCTTGACCCATCTCCTAATTTGATTCAGTAAAAAAACCAAAAAAAAAAAAAAAAAAGCTATTTTTGCACATTTTGGCAATTAGATCCTTAAATTTTTTAAAATTTTGGCAACTAAATCATTTTTTTTTTTGGTCGATGCTAAAGGTTTTATGAAATTGAACAAAGTTAGGTGAAAGAAATTGGTATTTCACTAACAATAATCACTTTGGAAAGGAAATAAAAAGAAAATTTAAGAGAAATTATAAAATTTTTAAAATTTTCTATTTTTAATTATTTTATTAATTGTAATTACTTTTTAGTTATTTTCCTTCTAATCCAACTAGTGCTAGCAAAATATTGATTTTGACTTTCAATAACCTTTTAGGTAACTTGGAAATGGTTAGTTCAATAAAACATTTTAACAATCACTAATAAAAATGACTTAATTACTAAAATTTTAAAACTTTGCGACTTAATTGAACTTAAAAAAAAAGACTTTGGAATCATTTTGCCAATAACTAAAATATAAAGGTCCAACACGCCAAAAACCCATTAAAATAAAAAAAAAATATCTTAGACCATATTACCCTTTTTTAATTCTCACTTAGTGCAATTAATATTAACTCAGCTCAATGCTTAAATGAAAACTTCTGGTCTCACACACTAATCTACAATGAGTGTGAATTGACCAAATCGACAATGATTACAATCAATTTTGGCAAGTTTATATTATGATCGGTATATATTGGACGAGACAAATAGTATGAGGTGAATTTAAAAGCTCAAATACCAACCAAATCGACTATTAATCACCCTGCTTAGCTAGATGTAAAAACTTATTATTTAAAAGAGTATTTTGGATATTTTACCTATTAATTATTTTTATGTTTAAAAAGAAAAAGATGAAGAAGTCCCGTTCATCTCCATAACAAAAACCATGTGGCGCCAACTCTCCCGATAACCAATTTCGTTGCCGACTCTTATCGCCTTTCATCATCTCATCAGTTTCTTTTTTTTTTTTATCTTCTTTTTTCTCTATCACTTGCGTCCTCACCTTTCTCCCAAGCACTCCCCATCTCATTTCCATCTTCATTGTTTGGGTCCATCTATCATTGGAGGACCAAACTTACGCGACCTTTCTCTCTCTCAAGTCACCATTTGGCCACCAATCATCCATCAAGCCATGTAGCCACAAGTAAGAGCGGTGAAAAGGACATTCTTCTGTGGTTGTACCCAATGAATATACAATCGTTAGTCGTCATTTCTCGCCACCACCCCCAAGTGCGAGGCATCATAAGTATAAAAAAGAGTAATTGAGTTATGCAGAATTAAGACTCAGTTTTTAAGAAATTTCGGAAAGGATGATTGGTATTTTTGTAAGTCAAAATTAGAAAAATGGTATTTTGAAATCTAACTTACTGTTTGCCCGAAAGTCTAATATTAGATTTAAAAAAATAGCAAAAAAGTGATATTTTTATAAATATTTTAGAATATTGTATTTATATAAATACTTTCCAAAAATGGCGTTTTTGTAATTTGATAAAGTATTAGACCAAAAGTGCAGTCCATTAGAAATTGAGGTGAGAAAAATTGATATTTCCTAAATAATTCTAAAATATTGATATTTTACAAAATATTTTCTAAAAAGTAGTATTTTATAAATATTTAGAAAAGATATTTTTCTAAATATTTTGAAAAGTGGTATTTTTGTAACTTTTAGAATGTAAGGTCAGTTTAAGGTATGAAACCTTAAAACATAGTTCAGACCTCAAAATCAGATTCAGTAAGATTGAGAGATAAAATTTTAACATATAATATCGATATGTTTCTAGGTTCATAAATAATCTCATTTTGCGTGCCACGAGTAGGGTTTCGGTCCAGAATCTAAATCAATCAATTAATATTTCTAACCTAACTATTTTGGACACTAGAAATTCAGTGGTGATGTCTGTTTTCCCATTTGAGTCTTCATTGGAAAAATGATTTTTTAAACAAGTTGTTTTGATCACTAATTCACTCAACAGACTTCCAAATGAGTCACAAATATTTATATAAACTGCTATAAAGGATTATTATACTCAATTGAGGTAAGGACTCGATCACTTTCTTTTAAATTGGTTTATCATAAATAGTCTGAATTGATTTTGATCAAATTAAATTTCATGATTTAAATATTATGAAGAATGTGATTCTAATTTAAATTCGTGATTTTAAATAAATGAGAATCACTACATGGTTAATTTATTGATTTGGTCACAAAACATACACATCCATATCATGTCACACATTTACATTGCATACTATCTTATGTGGCCGTCGGAACCATGGTTTCCCATTTAACACTGGAATAAATCGCATTCATCATATAAATGATGCAGAACTTACGTATGTCAAAAACCTGTGCATTATAGAAATAGGCAATAGTTAGTGCATTTGTGATAGACTTAGATGATATGTACCATATTTTGAAATATGTTTTGATATGAGTTTTGCGAACATGAATTTTGATAAATCTGTTTGAGAAACTAATATTATGAAATGTTTGGAATCAGGAAAATTAACTCATGCAATAATTTGTGAAAAATAAATTCACCATTTATTATAAAAGCTCGTGATTTATTGGGTGTTAGCTCACCCCTCGTTCCTTCCCCTCAGATGGTATTTAGTGTAACTTGGATAAGGAGGTTTAATTGGTGAGTTTTGAAGCTTACTAGTATTTATTTTACTTTAATAATTCCTCCTAGACTTGTGGGTGTTAAACTTAAGTAGGAATAAGAATTTTATTTATGGTTATATAAGCTTTATTTTAAGATTGGATATAGTCTGTATAAATTATATCTATTATTGATGTGTGATAGATGTTTTGATGTACAACTTTAAATAATTATTTTTATTTTAGTCTATGTTTAAAAAGTGATGTATTTAATGTGAGTTTACTTTTACCTAAATATTTTTAGAAGCTATTATAAATATTTATAAATTTTTGAAAATTTTAAATTAAAATTTATTATTTCCATTTTGTTAAATATTCATTCTGTTACCGGCCTCGCCTCTGGTCGTGATGCTATAAGTATACATTATTTGCATAAATAATGGACTTTATTTCACACCCATTTATTTTATAAATCACTTAAACTGTTTCTTAAGTTTTCAATGTGAAATTTACTAATCTTTTATCATAGTTGGAATTATTATTTAGGATTTGACATATAAATCAAAATGCAATAAAAAAAATTATACCGATAGATAATTACAGAATTTGAAGAAATCAGAAATTAAATATTCTGTTAAATTCAAGAAGAGCTGTATATGACGGAGCTGACTTCGATATAAAACACGATTAATAGAACCTGTAATCACCACATACGGTATCGAAAGGACAAAACTGGTCTCAACTGATGTATCCTCGTTTTTCTGTATCTTTAAAGCCAAAATGTACATTGAATCAATCAATTAATCAAGCAATGAGCTGATTTAAAATAAAAAATTATATACATGCTCTTCATATATTAATTTGACTATGAACGTTTCAATTATCTTAATTTATTCTTTTAATTTTGCTATATATAAAATTAACGCAAGTGTGGGCCTATCTAGGACAGATACGCATGAACGGGAGAAGAGAATTAATGTGTCGTGCAATATCGATGTCCAAACTTATAGACCAAATAATGAGCATTTTAAGCTACATGCAACATAGGCTGCATGCTTTGAATTACTATGGTAGGTTATAGGTCTATTGGCCTGCACATGTTCTGTTACCTTAGAATTGACATATATAGGATATACGTATGCTCATACAAATTAATGACCTTAATAGCAGAATGAAAAAAAAAAAAAAAAAACAACTCCTATACTTAACCTTGGATATTCCTGTATGTAAATTTCCTTTACGAGAGTATTATATACCAATGTTAATGAAAATGTACTCTTGATATTGACAAATCCCTTGTAAAAGCTTAAAGCCCAACACTTGGTTGTGAGCTTATAACTTTTATTTTGCTCGAGTTTTGCGAGAAATAAATTAAAATGTTCATGGTGATCGCTGAATTAATTAGAACTTCATGGTGATTGCTGAATTAATTAGAGTTTAATTATAAGGCTATATTTTACTTCTTTAATTACTAGCAAAGTGAGACTTAAATCAGAAAATGGGTTTAACGATATTAGTTTTTTTTTTTTTTTCGATCTGCGGTATTCGTTTTTTCGCACTAATGGGAAAGGTATAACAAGTTGAATTGAGAAGTGGAATACGATTCGGTATTTTTTTCCTTTTTAAAGGGGAAATATGATTCCTAGTTTTAGGCACTCGTTCGTATTATCATCTTTAGTACTCCCTAGGTAGTCCCCTCCTAAATAGTTTGAATGTGTAAAATTTATTTTTGTCATAATAATATAGCTTCATTTTATTATATATATATATATATATTTCAACTTTTAGTCCTTGAACTATAGAGCAATATTATAGCTCTCTAAACCTTTAAAATATACTAATCTGTTACCTAAACTATATTTCTGCCCATTTTTATCTCTAAACTTTCAAAGCATATCTCATTTAATATCCCGAATTATATGTATCCGGAGTCAAAAAATCATATAATTTGATACAGACCAAATAAATAACCTAAGATAAAAACATGATTCGAGTTAGAAATATTAATGATTCCAAAAATCTGGGACTAAATTGAAATAATACTATAATTATCGAGGGCCAAAAATGAAATAATCCTAAATATAAATAACTTCCCCCTAAATAAAATATTACGTAATTGACTATGGAAGAGGGAGAGGTCTAGATGATGAAGCTAACATAACCTCAACAAAACCATATTATATTCCATGTTTATACACGTATAGTCAGGTTGATACAAATGCTTCAGAAAGAGGTTATGGGATATGTTAAAAGCGATTAATTAGGGACCACTGTTACATTTTTAGTAGAATCTATTATATACGCAATATGAAGGAAAAATATTATGCTGCCCCTTACTTGTAATGAAAAGCCATATACCTGACAAGTCTTTATATATTCATTTATTTAGTGTTTCTCCTTCTCTATTTATCTTCTTCTTTAGTCTCGAACAAGGGTAAACTTCATAAAAAATGAAAAAAGTTAGGGCTTATTTGAATTCACCACTAGTTTTTTTGTTTAAATAAATTGAAAATAGAAGTAAAAATTTTATTTTAGTTTTTAATTTTGAAAAACAAAAAACATGCTTAGCAAATTTTATTTCACTGTTTTTTTTAAAAGTACAAATAACGAGTGAGAAATCTTATAAACTTGTATTTATATATGTATATGTATATACATATGTACGCATTTGTATAAATATATTTGTATGTTCTTTTGTTTTTGAAATTTATTTTTTTAAAAAATAAAGATATAAGAACTTTTTTGCTACTGCTTTTTTTTTTTTTGAAATTTTTGGTAACAATTTTTGAAAATAAAATTCAAAGACAAGGTTATTAAGCAAATTTCTAAAAAAAAAATATTAAATAAAAATGAATCCAAACAAACCATATCTAATTGGGACCAAAATTCTCTTTTCAATTGTTATTTTCTCTTTCTTTTTATTTTTTATTTCTTCTAATATTAAAAATAAAATATTTCTGGTAGACTGTCATGCTTCTTCAATTTCTGTGTACAAAAATCATTATAATGTACAATATCTCTACATCATAGATGGCCTGCCTGTATTCATACTCTGAGCTTTGAGTATTTCGTACTCCTGGCAGGTACATTATACTCTTTAGATATTTCTAGAACAATTCCCTTCCCAGAATACCCTCATAAAAAATAAACAATGGAAAATAAAAACTGATATAGCCCATCTCATCCTAGAAAAACAACTGACTAATATACGCATTGAAAATAACTTTGCATCATCTTATGCGCTCCTTCTCCTTCTGTATAACATATGTATTTTTAATTTTATGTAATATAAAAAATACTCTGCAAAAGACAGTCCTCTCGTGGTTGAAAACAACACAAGATTTTAAGGTAAAATTTTCAAATTTCTTAATGCTACTTGTATTATTTAATTAAAAGTATCACTTATCTAAATAATATATCCACAATTGGAATCGTGGTTTTATAATTTTTAATCAAATACGATATAAATTATGACATTAGTTTATTACAAAATATTTATTGTAAAAATGTATTCTTAACATTAAAATTGTTGACTAAATTGATTAGTTTAAGTAATAAGAGTACTCATTGTTTAATATCTTAATCATAAGTTCAAATCATATTAAAATTACGTGTGAAAATTTATTATTTTTAATAAAACGAAGTGAGAATTAAATAATAATAAATATTTTTTTTATTTATAATAAATAAATATCATTAATTAAATTTCTTTTAAAAAAAATCTAAAAATTAAAGGTAATTTTGTCTTTTGAAAAGTTCACATGTAAAATTAATAATATTCAAATAGAGACAACCCAAGCTGGCCCCCAACTTGATGAGAGGCTTACAAAATTCTCCGCGTCTTTGGGGATTATAGGCGTAACTGGAATAGAGACAATGATGAGAATAAAAAAGGAAAATGACGTCTACGGGTGGGCCCCAACGTATATTAGAGAAGCCGCATTCCTATTGGTTGCGGTCAAGTTCAGCCACACCAACGGTGCCACGTCAGAAATAACGGAGTTTCACCCTCCATCCAATAAGTCCAGGACTGTATAGATGATGTGTCCCACAGGCATTATGATGTCAATGTTAGGCCCACTTAATTGAATCTCAGCCCCACATCAGAAGGGTGCAATTTTCCTCCTTTTTTTTTAGTTAATATTTATAGAATTGCACTGTGGCGAAGTATGAGGTGATTTTGGGCTACTACCGGCTCAATTGATATGAATAAATTAAAGTTATAAACTAACAAAATTCACCCCCCAAAAAATTAATTAACCTAGTAATGGAATATAAACTAGGTTCTCTTTCTTTTTCTTTTCTTTTCTTTTTTTTTTCCTTCGCTCCTTTTGGCATGGAGTAATTAGGCTTTATTAGCTCTGGTTTTATTATAAAGCAAAAGCATTTAGAAGTTAAATTCACTAACAATTGGTATGTACGATGGAATTAGCCAAACAATCTTCTCTCTCTTTTTTTTTTCTTTTTTCTTTTCCCGTTTTAAATTGTCCTTATCATGGAGAATTAACCATAAGATGGTCATCTATATGTATATGCTGTTGGATTTCATTGTCTCATGATGTGAATAATTGCAGTCTTATAGCTTAGAAACTAATTCTTTAGTTTAATAAAGATGTTTAACACCATTCACAGATGCCAATCAAAAACCGATGCTTCCTACCATAATAATAAATAATAACAACAATAATAATAGTAACTATTATTATGTGGTGTACATTAATGGATAACATAATATCACATTCATAGTGAAGCGATAGTACAAAACTCATTATTTTACAGAACAATATTTTGGTTTAACGAAAAGCTAATTAAGATATATATCATCATCGTTTAAACAAAAGTTAGCGTTTTAATAACGTAGAAATAGTAATCACTTTCAAGGGAACACATAAATATTATCATGTCTCATGTTTTGCAGTGAAGCTCAAACGAACACATCCCAAATCTCTCGGTTAAAAAAAAAAAAAAAAATCGGTGTGAGTATCAATAGATTGTGTGATTTATTTACCGCGGGGAATTTATAAATTTTGCACGTCATAGTCCTTGTAAGAGCACGTGTAGAGCTCTAGTGACCCCTCCTAAACGGGCCATGAACAATGAACAATTGGATCCCGTCCAGTCCGCTCCTAACGAAGTGGGGCCCATTAAGGACAATTGGGGTGGCCCAGCTTGGGACATGACCCACAAGCACAACTCAGCCGAAACACCCTCGCAACTTGCGAGCCTAATCATAGTGGTAGCCCACGCCGGACCGCAAGCCGCCACGTACAGACAGTCCCCCAGGGCCAGCCATCATTTCCCTCCCGCGGGTCCCACATTCCACTATACTACACTTGCCATTGTAGAAGTTGACTCCGATCAGCTCGGCTTAGCTTAGCCGGCTTGGCGCTTTAGCCTCCCAAACCATTTGGCGAACTGTCTCTTTCTGGATGCCTATTGGTCGGTTAAGTGAGCCCCACCTCATGAAATCCCCTCGTGAGGACCTCAGTAACAGCTAAAAATAGAAAAATAGAATAACAGACCAACCGTAAAAAGCCACGTTCACCGCATTTTCTCGCGCGACGAGCATTAGGAATGTTCATATCTCCCAAAATGCCCCTTACCTCAAGTCATATTTACGAAAAGTGCGGTTGTCTAAAACCAGGACGGAGCGTGGGGCGAAAACAAGGAGCTGTTGGAACGGGGCTTGAGCTCCGTAACGGTCGACTCAGCTTAAGCGCGTATATAAAAACAGTGAATCATTACGAGAATGGAAACGTACAGGTCACGAGCAAAACCAAAGCACTACAGGTACAAGATATATGGATTTATGTAAATGATTAGGGCAGGGTATAAAATCTTTGTAACCTTTTTTTAGCTATGGACATTGATAATATAACCTAGCACTCCGAAGATTTTCTCGTTCCACTTCCACCAAGTGATCAGGCAACAATTGTCTATACATATTGACGAGGACACGATAATCACGAGAGCTTGAAATGCAGATCTTATCCAAATTTTCATTGATCTATTTACAAGAGCATGTGTTAAAGAAATTTAATAATGCATTAAGTAGGATGATTCAAAGGATTTGAACTTGTGTATGCACGTGGAGGCTCATTGAAGAAAATAAACGAATTTCAAGAAAGTTTATAGGCATATATACAAGGGAAATCTGATTTGTTAAGGCTTGATTGTCAAGTCATAGTTTACTTTTCCTTTTTTGGTTATGTAGTTGCAAATTGATAGTTTCCCAAAACGATAAATTTGCTTATTTTCTTTTCTTAATTGGCGTGTAATAGGCTAAAAATTAAGGGATTAAAAAATCTTTTATTTGAGACCGAATTTAGGATAGTTATTAAGTGGTAATTTTCTAACTTTCATTTTCTGGTTTGGGTAGTTAACTTAGACTTTTTAGGGCATTTTATGACTAGAATTTTCGTGGCTTAAGGCTTATATATTGTACACTTTTCATTCAAGAAGAGAGATTACAGTTCATTAAAATTAAGAGCAATTTCTCTTTGGTTCTTTGAGAGTATATTCGAACTTATCAGATTTCTCTATGGTGTTCATCCTTTGACTTATCAATTGAGTTTTCCATCCTTGATTGTGGCGTTTTCCTTTATACTAATGTTCACATCTCTCTATAAGTATTGGGTCGAAGTTTTCCATACAAATCTGATTGTAGAATGATCCTAGGCATCATTCTTGCTTCAGGTTTTATCACAAATTGGCAGGTTTCGTATCACATATATATCGTAAGCTATATCATAGCCATAATTTATTTTTATTTACTTAATTTTGTATCTATGAAACGATGCAAGTGTCGCGTTATTCGAATGTTAGTAAAGTGGACTACTCGATCGTATGACCTCTGCGTTAATTTGATTTATCTTTTACGTAATTATATATGTGCCACTATGAATAAAAAGAATGTAATTAAGGGAATTATTAACAGAATTTCACTTTATTAGTACTTATAGTTATAGTTGTAATCATAAAACGGAACAACCATGTTTAATTGCCAATAATACCAACTAGCTAGCTATAAAGAGGACACGATAAAAGTAAAGACCGTAACCCAGGACGCCACGTGTCTACCACCAATAGTAGTACCATAGGACATTCCATGACACCGAGGATCACTGGGAAGCAACAAACGACATGCAATAAACATCGTCGTCCTAATTTTATTACGGTTAAGATTTTGGAATGACATACGGTGGAATTGGGCAGGACTACAGGGATACGGGGTTTAGGGTTTGAAGTAGGGCCCACCATGCCACTTTGAGCTCGGTAGAGAGAGTGACGGATGAGTATTTTGTGCAACTTTTGGCTGTTGGCTGTTCCATTACGTCACCCGCACCAATATTATCCGAGTTTATATAATATATAGTTTCTTTTTGGGGTCTTCTGGAGTCTTTTGAAATCGGTGATTGGTCTGTGCCGTTAGTTCTTTCTGACTCCACCGTTAAATATATATCTCTCTCTGGTAACATGAGAAAGACCTAATGTTGTCATATATATATATATATATATATATATATATATATATATAGATATATTTAGTGTCTCTATCGGTGGCGGGTGGAGGTGGCAGGAGACGGTGGCTTTCCTTTGATCCTTGATCAATCATATTCTCGGATCCTTAAACCAAATAATCCGCCACCTATATATTTCCCGCCAAATCTTTCCCACCAATCTAGCTCACTCTGAAAACGAGAGCTTATAATTACTTAATTAGATAATCCCTGTTGTCATTTTCAGTATATAATATATCACAATATAATATATTATGTGATATGTCATTAGGGTTTTTGGTTCCTAGCTATATTTAAACCTAGTTGTACTTGGTCTCGGTTCTTCCATTCCTCAGCCTTTTTCTTTTCTCGGGTTTATCTTTTATTGTTCCTCGGGATCTGATATATACTCCGACAAATAGACAGCCTGGGACTGTAAACAAAACATAGTTGGAGGGTTTCAATTTCCGAGGATAGTAGTACCACATATGACTAGTAGTACTACTGCTTTTGTTTGTTTCTTTGTCTGATTAGGACCTCTCCTGCCTTTAGCTACCCAGCTAGCTTTTCAACAGAATCGTTTTATGGTCAGAGAAAGCATATATTAAAGAAGAAGAAGAAGAAGTGAATTTTGATATAGAGGTCCAGTTTGAGTTTGTTAAATCAACCAAGTTTTGTTCGAATTGAAGGAAGATTTTGACCCAAGAAGGACCAGATCTATCTTTTTGGTTTGCAAGATCAGTACATTACAGAATTGCTAGCTTTATCTGTAAGCTCTCTCTCTGTGTCTTCTCTCATCTTTATTTTCGGTATGATCTTACTATTTATGTTTTTCTCTCCCTTTTACTGTTTTTTTTTCCCCAAACTTCATGTCTTAATTTAGACGGCATATGTTTAATAAATGTGGTTATTATGTTGTTGATCACGATGACATGACAGATCTCGAGGTTTTGGCTAGGAAAATAAAGTACTTTTGAATTTCCAATGCTTGTTTTCCCAAGTTCACCAATGATTTTCAGTTGTACGTTTTCCCTTCACCTTTAAAGATAAAGTGTTGTCTATACCAAGATTTTTATGATTGAAATCATCGTTATTACTAACAATAACTTAGAATTTATTAGAAATATTATTGTTTTTTTATTTCGAAACTAAAAACGTTTCAAAGTAGTCCTGATTTCTCGTTCGAAAACATGACAAGATATCTTTCTTTTTTGTAGCTTCTTTTTCCCCATTAATGACTAAAAGGACGATCCATATAGACGATCGCTAGCATAATTATCATGTATATATATACGAAACACTTCTTCATGATATGGAGAAATGTTTTAGGAAAAATAAAATATGTGAACTTCTTTACATATTTAGAATAAAATCGCACTTTACCGCGTAAGAAACTTATCATTCAATTGAGAAGCAATATTATTATGTTCACTTGTCATGGAAATGCCATTGATGACTTGCATTCAGGCACGCATCATTAGGTTATTCTTGCAAGGACAGCTATATCTTTTTTAAATGATAAGTGTTAGACATGTGATCAGCATGCTTTATATATAGCTTAGAAAGGAGAGAAACTGGTCGTCCATTTCCTGCTCTATCATATTATTCTAACTGTCCAAATTAGTTTTGTAGAGATATATGTTCTCTCTCTTCTCTATAGATATAAATATGTTTACGCATTATATATATGTTGCTTCATTTCTTGAATTAATTCAAAATTCTAACCTTATTATTGCCATGCATGATACTTCCTTATACTGAATACTGATCAATGGACATGTTATATATATGTATATATATGTTCTCGCTCTTCTCTATAGATATAAATATGTATACGCATTATATATATGTTGCTTCATTTCTTGAATTAATTCAAAATTCTAACCTTATTATTGCCATGCATGATACTTCCTTATACTGAATACTGATCAATGGACATGTTATATATATGTATATATATTCGGGATAGGTTATTGAATTAGAGTACTAAGATGGAAATATCGAAATCTCCATTAATTAAATGTACATTTTATTAATCTATATGTAATCCATGGCTCAAGCAAAACATATAGACCATAATTAACCAGGTTGATAAAAATCACGGTGATCAACCGTTTGATATTGAATATTGTTTCGCTGTACGTCTTATATGAAAAATAATTAACCTAATTAACATTCTTTGTAATAACTAATAATTGATTCTGACTTTCCGGACTCAAGGACATTGAAGGAAGGATAATATCATGAATGCACTTTCACATGTTCCACCTGGTTTTCGGTTTCATCCGACTGATGAAGAGCTTGTTGATTACTACCTTCGGAGAAAGGTTACCTCAAGACGTTTTGACCTTGACGTGATTAAAGATGTTGACCTATACAAAATTGAGCCATGGGATCTTCAAGGTATATATACATCGTTCATCAATTCTTGGGAATCCCCAATTCCCAATCGACTACTTGTATTTACTCACTGGATTCTGTTGTATATATTTTGAGAAAATTCAGAAGAAATTTAAATGACTCGATAAAATTTGTGCAGAATTATGCAAACTAGGATCAGAGGAACAAAGTGAGTGGTACTTTTTTAGCCACAAAGATAAGAAATATCCAACTGGAACTCGCACAAACAGAGCAACCGTAGCTGGATTTTGGAAAGCAACGGGAAGAGACAAGGCCATTTATTCTAAGCATGACTTGATAGGAATGAGGAAGACCTTAGTCTTTTATAAAGGTCGAGCCCCAAATGGACAAAAGTCGGACTGGATTATGCATGAATACCGGCTTGAAACAAATGAAAATGGGACTCCGCAGGCAAGTTTATTTTATATATTTTGAGTAAAATTTTACAATTTTATTTTAATTATCACATGAGATGAAATCACTAAAAAAAGAACAAAAGTTAAATCAATCCAAGACCAAGTATATATTAAAAAATCAATGCGAAATGTCATGATATGAAGAATATATTTCTTATACTATTTCAAACTTAATTTATTGTCATACATGTACTTTCTCATCAAAAATCGATGACGATTCTTGAAATTAAACGGCATAGCCTTTTCCCCATCCGCATGATTTCTGCATTTCTTCTATGATCAAATTATATAAGCGGTCAAATTCCTCTTATTGTTAATGATATATAGTTTTTTTTCCTCTTAAAAATGTTAATGAATAATATGCTAATAAGAAAGTTTGTGAAAGTAGTATACTACTTCAAACTCTCCAAAGCTTCACAGGCTAAATGCACTTCAAAATGGAGGATTGGTTAGGCTAGCTATATATTACTTTCCCTTTTTTTGAAAGTAGATATAGAATTTAATGAACCCCTTTTGACGGATCAAAAAATAAAATAAAAAACTTTTTCAAGAATGTACCTGAATCTAGAGAGAGTAGTAAAATTGGACGGAAAAATGATACGTCTAATTTTTGTCTCAGTCCATTTTAACTAATATTCTCCATTCAAACATGCATGCAGTTAAGCTCCTACTAGATTACGTGTCAAGCTCTACGTACTAGGTTACTTATTAAACCTGGTGTAGACAGAAGTTGGAAAATAAAGAATTTGCTTCTGTGATTATTATGGCTCTTTCACTAACTATATCTTCTCTTTGAAAACAATTTCTGACTGTTTGGCTTCTGTGAATTATAAGGCTAGCTTTCTTACATTTTTCTCAGTTAATTACTTGAATCACTCTCATTATATTCAATGTGTCACCGCCCGTACGCCATGTATTCTTACTAAAGAAACAACTTAAGTAAAAGGATGATACTATTTCTTTTTTAAAAGTTGATACATACATTACTAAACTATATATATATATATATATATATATATATGTATTTCAGATTTCAAATTATTGACAATTAATTGTGCATTTCCCTTGTCTGCATTAATTATTTTTTCTATCTACACTTCTGGACATACTGCACAGATATGCATTACTATCTATATATATACATATATATATATATACATCAATCCAGTAGGTATTTTTTTTTTTTAATTTATGCATAAGTATCAATTTGGCCAATGAAAATTTAGCATATATATTTTTTTATTGTAAAAAATAAGAGAGAGAAAGAGCATTAATGATGCGCGTCTTTTCATTCACTTCATTATAGCCATTGGATCACCATTAGATGGTGATCCAACGGCTAAAAAAAAAATACCTATCCATAGGTAAAGAAAAAAAATACCTATTGGATTGGCAACTATATATATATATATATATATATATATATGTGTACATATATGTAGATATATATATTTATCGGCCTTCTATACGTACTCAGACCTAGATGTAAGTTAATATATAAATGAAGAAATATATACAGATTGTGATCATGTATTGACGTACGTGATCAATTTTTCTTCATATGATCATATCACTTGGCAGGAAGAAGGCTGGGTGGTCTGTAGGGTTTTCAAGAAGAAAATAGCAACGACGTCGATGCGTAGAGTGAGTGAACACGAATCGCCATGTTGGTACGATGACCAGGTCTCCTTCATGCCAGACTTGGAATCACCAAAGCACAACTCCACCACGAACATCGTCGTTTCCCATAACTTGGCTAACAATTACCAATTACTCCCTTATCCCAATTGCAAGAAAGAACAACTAGTCGACCACCACCATCATCACTTACCCTACCAACTAGTTCCCCACGACCAGTTCCTCCCTCTTCTCGAGAACCCAAAAGTACTTCTTCATTCAGCAGCCACCGCCACGACGAGCTCGAGTTTAGTCCTTAATCACAACGCCGAGGCTTTGCAGTCTTCAATCACCCTCAGATCATCACAAGATGATCATGACCAACAAGTTCAACAGCCCCATGATGATCATCACCAAAACTTTCATGCACTAGTTTATGGTAATAACAGTAGTAGTACTACTAATGATCATCATCAGCAACCAGGCATGGACGATCACGATTATCAGTTAACGGATTGGCGAGTGCTCGACAAGTTTGTAGCTTCACAACTTAGCCATGAAGATCATCATGTTGTTTCCAAGGAAAATATAATCGTAAGACATTGGGAGAAGCAAGAAGTGGTACCTGAAACTGCCTCTACGTCGACCTCGGCCAGCTGTCAAATGGAACCGTGGAAGTGATTCACAGCCTATATATATATATACACATATATATATATATATACAAACCTATCATATACTAATTAATTAGTCTTCTATTATGAATTAGGGTTTTATGGTGAAAAAGGAAAAAAGAGAAGCACTCAATATTATTCTCCAAATTCCTGTACATAATAAAACTAGAACAATGTATAACTTTAATTAACTGCCGAAATTTAGTACTTCTGGCTTCTGTTAGTGGTACTAAGCTAATAGTACTTTACAAACTTCTAGTCAGCTTGAAAAGTTATGTCCTATTAGGTGGACGGAGAAGCTGTGTGTTTTAGTCAGCTGTATTACAAATGGAGCTGAAGATTGTATTTAATATTAGGCTTTACATGTATATTATCTTGCCTATGGTCTATATAACAGCAAGGAATGCTGTTAATGGATTCAACAGAGGTCGTCGACTCGATCAAAGGACTGTTTGCATGATTTTATAAAAAAAGGAGTCTTAGAGCATACGGAGTATGTTTTCGTTTACCCTTTATTCTTAAGTGTTTATATATATAATTATATTATTTTTCTTTCCACATATATGATCGATCCACGAAGAAGACCGAATATTAATCTGAAACTGATTATAAAGACAAATATTAATCTGAAACTGATTATAAATATGAAATCCCTTACAAATTGTAAGGACAAATTGGTCTTTTGACTCAATATAAAAAAAAAATATTAGATGAATTTAGACAGAATGGGGTCTAGGTTCATTTGAGCGAAAATATAAGAAAAGTTTAAAAATTGGGATCAAAATGTAATTATTTAAGAGTATTTTTGAGAAGATTTTTAAAAAACTAGCTTCAAGTACAAATAAGCAAAACAGTGCCCACCAGAAGTTGACACGCGGTGCTACAGTTCGAAAATTGCCCTTAAATCCCTATATCTTCTCTTTCTCTTTCGATCTAGTCACTAAGCAAAAACCCAAAACTCGAAATCCGGCGGAGCACCGTTGAGCTATCTCCAGCCTCAGTTGCCCCGTGCCACTAACCGGTATCGATATTCCCCTACCGGACGAAGCTTCCGCCGCATCAAAGTCCGCGATCATTGGAAAACGGTAAAAAACATCGTGGATTTTTTTGCTCGCCGGAGCCAATTCTGGCTACCGTTCGCCACGAAACCAGCCACTGTGAACTCATCTCCTCACCAGTAATCTAGTGGTAGGTACCTCGTGTCTCGATTTTACTCCTTTTGATTTTAATTTTATTAAATAGTTTTATGCCTAAATAGTTACGGAATTGACTTTTTGATCAGATCGTTACATTTTAAAACAAATATCATTTTTGGAATTTACATTGAAAATGATGATAATGAGATATATATTGACTATGTTCTGAAACGGGCCCGAAAAACAAAATCGAACGGCTCAGATTTGCCTTGATTTGTATGTTGTAGGGCCTGTATTTAGATTTGATAAATTATATGTCTAACCTAGGATTTTTGGATACTCTGAATTTAGTGGTGAAGTCTATTTCATGATTTGAAACTCTATTTGAAAATCAAGTTTTCAAATCAAGGAATCAAAGGTTCGAAAACGATATTTGTTCCTCCAAATGATGCCAAACTTTCTCCATAGTCTTGTAATGCTAGTTGGATGCTCGATTGAAGTAGGAATTCGATTACTTGATCTTCAAATTGGTTTAATTTTGATTTTCACATATTTTTGATAAATATAGAATTTCGTAAAATGATTTATAAAAATTGTGTTTATATCTGTTTTGATCTGATTTGATATATAAACTGCTTAGGAGGCATATCACACTGATTGACGTGTCATATATATACTGTTTGAAACTGTTTTCTGCAAGAAATTGGATTTTTGGGTTTTGATAAAAACATGGCTATTATAATACCGAAATTCTTAGAAAATCCAATACGATTTGAGGACTAAATGTTATTTGATTAAAGAACACTACATGGTTATTTTGAGATTTTGTGAAAATAGTGCATATCCTTATTCTATCATTCATATAGCATTTGTATGTACTCATATACTTATGCGGCCGTCGGACTTACGATATCTACAAAGGGTGATCGGACTTACGGCGCTTCTTTAGGTGACTCAGACTTACGAGTGATCCATTAGGACACTTCGGACATCATGATTGCATACATGATTATATGTTAGCTTGAATAAATATGTATTGGTTTTGATAGATATTTTACAATAGTTTGGAATATTTGAACTATTAGACTATGATTTCCACTTAGGTTTTGTGAACTATTTTGAATGGAATACTAATTATGCAGGACCTTCAACATGAGTATATTATATATATATATATATATATATATATAACTTATAATTGATTCTCTACTGGGCGTTAGCTCACCTGCTTCTTCCCCTCAGGTGGCACTAAGTGTGATTTGGACCAGAAGAACTAGATCGAGGTATTTATAGAATAACTACTTTATTTATATTTTGATAAATTCCTACGATACTTATGAAATATTTAGATTTGAGTAGGAATTTGGAATTTCATTAAACTTTATAAACTAGAGTATGAGATTTAGACACGGTTTACATTACTTATGTCTGTATTTAAGTGTGAGATGATTTGTGATGCATGAAAACTAAATAATTATTTTAATTACGGTTTATGTTCAATGAGTGACACATAACTGTGGGGTTTTATTTTCAACTAAAAATTTTGTGAATGCCAGTTTTGAAATGTTAGAGTCTCCGTGACAAATTTTTGAATTAATTGAGTCATTTTAAAAAATATATATTTTTCAGTATTTCTATTTTATGAAATACTCATTTTGTCACTGACTCCGACCTCGGGTTATGACAATAAAGACAATTGTATTATTATAATTATTTTATTTTTTAAAAGAGCACTCATTATTTTGACACAATGAATAAAAATATAGGACAGTAATCTTCAAATACTAATGCATATTAATTTTGTCAATTAAAAAAGGTTACCATTACAGTAGACAACTAAGTTATACTCAAGAGTGAACAAAAATTACACGCTTATGTGAGTTTTGTATTTACTTGTACTTACACAGGTAAAATAGGTAACATGTATATAACATTTTGAAAAACGCACGTAAAGGCTGGATCACCTTTACCTTGGAGACCTCGACAGACTATATATATACATATATATATATATATGGTTGCCAATCCAATAGGTATTTTTTTTCTTTACCTATGGGTAAGTATTTTTTTTTTAGCCGTTAGATTGCCATTTAATGGCTATAATGAAGTATATGAAAAGACGTGCATCATTAATATTTTTTTTCTCTCTCTTACTTTTTACAATAAAAAAATATATATGCTAAATTTTTATTGGCCAAATTGATACCTATGCATAGGTAAAAGAAAAAAATACTTATTGGATTGACAACCTCTATATATATATAAAAATACCTACTAGATTGGTGCCCATATATATATATATATAGGTTGTTAATCCAATAAGTATTTTTTTCTTTTACCTATGAGTATGTATTTTTTTTTTTAGCCGTTGGATCACCATTTAATGGTGATCCAATGATTATAATGAAGTGTATGAAAAGACGTACATCATTAATGCTTTTTCTCTCTCTTACTTTTTACAATAAAAAAATATGCATGCTAAATTTTTATTGGACAAATTGATACTTATGCATAGGTAAAAAAAAAAATACATGCTGGATTGGTGCCCATATATATATATATATATATAGCACCAATCTAGTTGATAGTTAACCTAATTAAAATTTATTATATACATTTTTATATTAAAAAAATAAAAGGTAGAAATAGCATTAATAATTTACGTCTTTTCATTTTATGTACATCATTATAACTTCATTATAACCGTTGAATCATCGTTAGATGATTATCTAACAATTAAAAAAAATATCTATATATAGGTAAAAAAAAAAATACCTACTAAATTGGTAACTATATATATATATTATCTAACAATTAAAAAAAATATCTATATATTGGTAAAAAAATACCTACTAAATTGGTAACTATATATATATTATCTAACAATTAAAAAATATATATATATATTGGTAAAAAAAATACCTACTAAATTGGTAACTATATATATATATTATCTAATAATTAAAAAAAAAATACCTATATATAGGTTAAAAAAAAAATACCTACACTAAATTGGTAATATATATAGGTTGTCGATCCAATAGGTATTTTGTTTTTACTTATGGGTAAGTATTTTTTTTAGCCGTTGGATCACCATTTAATGGTGATCCAATGGCTATAATAAAGTGCATGAAAAGACGTGTATCATTAATGCTCTTTCTCTCTCTTACTTTTTACAATAAAAAAATGTGCATGCTAAATTTTTATTGGCCAATTTGATACCTATGCATAACTTAAAAAAAATGGTGCCAAAATATATATATATATGAGCCAAAAAAATTATGCAGTTTTAGTAATTACAAGTACACCCGCGTTTATCAATATATGGTGTTAATCAACTGAATAAGTTGTTTCATGCAAAATCCAAGGCAAAGATTGATGGACTTACGAAATTAAAATGAGCATGTTTGTCCTAGAACTTCTATACACGGGAGAATGGGACCAGAAATTATCTCATATGTAAGCCCTTCAGGTACCAACTGTTACTTTGAATGCTTTACTGCAAAGTGTAGCAAATGCATATATGCATTTTCATTATTATTCTAAGTGTACAAGGCAAGTAATAATAACCTAAGTTCAGTCAGCTGATCAATCATCCATCCATTTAGCTACTTATTCAGCAAGTCGAGAGAGAGAGAAAGAGAGAGAGAGAGAGAGAGAGAGAGAGATGCCTAGTTTTGTCTTTCTCTGCATGCCAAAGTCAAATGAGTACTAATATTGGCATATTGGCATGCATGCAATATATAGTGGAGACCAATGTTCCTACAAGTACATATTTATTTCTAGTCATATACTAACTGTTTCGTGATAATTCTATATAGCTTGTAATTTTTGTATGCGCATGCATGGATCAAAGAAGATACATGCTAACACAAACATTTATGTCATAATTCCAATAAAAAAAAAAACATATATACAAGTACACATTAACATATTGTATAGGTACTCTGATTAGCATAAACAAATGGGGGAAAAGAAATTCTCATGACCATCACTATATAGCTCCATTGTTCTTTATATTGTTAATCTTACCACGAGGAATGGACTCCGGATCAGATCTTTGTGCATTTCTCTGATCAGTATCCATTCTAGGAGAGTAGAATATATCAGCTGATAATGAACCTGCATTAAAATAATTAAGCTTTAAAGTTTTAATTAACATTTTATATTATATAGCTTCGGGCTAAAAAGAAATGGAACAAACTCACGTTATGAGCATAAATTATAGAAGTAGAACCAGCTAAATATATATTTCAACGCCCATATACATATATATATATATATATATATATGCCAAATAGATGTCGCGCGCACTCAGTACATAAGAAAGCGATTACCTGCACCGTACGGACACTTGAAGTCCCAGAATATATTTCATGACCGTTTGACGAGCGTAAGAAACTTATGTTTTAATACTGGCGCCGGAAAGAAAGATAAAGGGTTGAATTGAGAAAATTGTGAATATATACACACACTTACATATATAACATATATACATAACATATTTGTCTTTTTCTTGTGGCGAAGTGAAACTTGATCAAAGTTGCTTATAAGCAATAAAACATTCCGAAACGACATACTCATAATGGGAATGGTCTTTCTAGAGAGAGAGATCAAAAGAGGCAGTTCATAACCGAGAGAAGGAATCCTATGAGAGAAAAAGCTAGCTAGTGAAGAAGTCAATGTTGCTTTTTGACCGATTGACCAATCGAGTTTGACATTGCATATGTGGGAAAAAATTATGTACTGTACGCATATTTATATATTTTAATTAATTAGGGTTTCGTCAAAATTAATGCTATTGTTACTCCAGAATCAAATGGATTTGTCTGAAATCTGAATAATTAAGATTGAGATTCTTTACACATTAATTACTAAGAATGCTATTTTTGTGACTTGTCAAGAAAGGAAGATAACATCATTTGAATAAGCGCACCTTCGTGAAACAAGACCATGTGACTGCTATTATGTTTATGTTCCTTCAGTTCATAACTCTAACCCATTAACCATTATGCTTTCTGTCCTACCTCTATATTCTAGGTAGCTTCATTTTTTTTTTTTTTTTTGCCAAAGCCAAAAATTGTAATTAATTAATAAGGTTGGTGTCAGGCCTGACAGATACTGGCCCAAAAAAAAGGTTATATATATACAAATAAATATGGAGACCGAAAAGTTTTTGTCTAATGCATAAATAATCATGGTTCTGCTTGTATGATTATTAAATTATATAAGATAACAGTGCCATTATTTATGGTCTTTTTTTTTTGCAAAAAAAAAAAAAAATAGAGAGGAAGAACACAGGATATAACTATGTTGTCCTATCTGATAGACTCACTCAAGTTGAAATCCTAGAATTTCTGTGAATTGATTATAAACTTAGAGAAAAAAATATGCAAAAACTAAGGATCAGATTGTCATAGAACTGCGACAGAGGGACATCCTTATTTTCAATACCGAATTAAATGATACGTTTCATTTTTTTTTTTTAGGGATAAATGATACGTTTCTAAGGACATTCTTTTGAAAAGAGAAAAATAAAGGTAGGCATGTCAATGCTTTGACGAACTGATCATGGCATCAAAACCTTCATTCATTTTGTATTTTTTTAAAGAGTAAAAGTTAAAAAGGTGACTTGGCGTGACTAGAAGTTCACATGGGTTGAACTTCATGCGTATCGTACTCCACACTACGAACTTTCCGAAATTCATAATATGTTTCATCTTTACGATTACATTCTTAAATTTTTTTAAAAAGTAATTATGAACATTGAAATATAGTAATAATGTACCGAGCAATATTAGCGAGACTCGATGTTTGAACCAAAAACTTAGAACTTAATAATATATTATTTTCAACCAAATTATAAGCAAGATTATTGTATTTAAAAGTGGTGCCTGAAACTAACACCACACAAATTAGTGCAAATTTTTAGTGCAAAAAACATAAAAGCGTTCTCAATATTACTCTAGTTGACCATGTGTGTTGAAGAATTATAGACCGAAGCTAACTCTAATTTACCATATGTTGAAGACCAAATAAACGAGTATGACAAGCCCAATAGATCAGAAGATAAAGAATGGGCCCAAGGAAATCCTTTAGGCTAGGAAGGAGAACTCATTTGATATTCATTACATGCATATCCTCAACATATCAAAAGTAACCCCAAAAAAAAAAAAAAAAAAAAAAAGGCGGCGAAAAATTAATCATCACTGGAAGATATATCAGAAGTGGAGAAAGATGGATTGTGTTGAAACGAAGTAATAATCATCAAGACTGAAGAATAGTATGTAAAAGTTTAAAGTGCACAAAGAATTGACCCCAGAATTACAAGAAACGAGTGGAGCACCCCTGGACAATTAAAATGAACAAAATGTCATCAAACACCAACCAACTAAAAAAAAATGTACTACAAATTCCTTCTTTTTTTGCATTCCTAAACTAGATTTTGTATTGTAAATCCTACAGCAACAACTCACATTACCAAGAAACAGTTGCCACCAGAAATTGTAATAAACTTATCATCAACAATCAACGACACAGAAACATCAGCTTAAAGAAAAGGCAAAAATTGCTATCAATAGAGTCAAAAACAGCTGTGAGCTTTTCCTCGCAATCGACATCGCAGAAGAATGTTTCTGCTCCCTGAAGTTACAGACAAAAAAATAGAGTTAAAACTTGTAAACAATTACGATGGAAAAGAGAGGAATAGATAGAGTAAAAGAATACATACTTCTGCAAATTAGAAAGGGCACCACAGTAAAGAACATTATCAGGTGCAGCAAACTCAGTTTCACCGTTTTCTTCAGGATTGATGATTCTCAAATATGTTTCTTGACCGAGATACCATCTGTCAAGGTTTTCAGATCGGATATTCCATATTCCAACATTGTCAAGAGAGATGAGAACAGCTGTCCATGCCTCAGGGAAAACCTTCACAGCAGTAAAACAGAAGCATCTTTTAGTAAGACTAGCAACTATCATGTTGTCTATTCTCTTAAAACAGATAAAGAAAACAAAATATATAAATGCGAAAAACAAACCTGCACGTTGCAGCGAGAAATTGCATCCCACTTATTGTATCGACCTCTACTGTCCTCTGTCCAATCACCATACTCCATCCTGCAATCAAGTTATCGAGTTCCATAACGCATTCATAACGCATTCGAACATTTGGTGCAAAACAAACAAAGCAACTGCAAAAGTAAAACAAATATCTTACCCGACCACAAAAGCTGAATAACCATCTATATGGAAATTCTGCACCACAGTATCATTGTTTTGGAATATGACTTCTATGAATCCCTTGTACGTAGCATTAATCACAGAAATGTCTTTTCGAGGTGCTCTATTAAGAGGCCTAGTTGGGAAATCAAGCTTATAAACTCCTTTAACATTATGCTTGTCTGCAAGCCTAAGTGGTGTCTTAGGATTGACAAAAGAGATACCATTAAGAGTAGCTCGTTGAGTACCATTGATAGTCACTGGTGGAACACTCTTTAACACATATGTATCAGTGATATTAATTGAACCATAGCGAAACGAACCCTGTGGATTAGGGCGAGCGCCACTAGCAGATCCATTTTGCCTGAAATTGTTAAAAACAAAGAAATAGGCAAATCAACAAGTGAATTATTAGGAGATTTTGAAGAAAGAATGAACTGAAAACAGATCAGAAGGGAAGAAAATCTAAATGTCCATCATCTATAATAGCACAAAATCAAGGCATAAATTACAAACTAATAATTGCACCAGAATGATGATAGCCACTATATAGTCAATACTATTTCACATAAAAATAGTCAAAGAACAAACCTGATACTCAATGCCTGATTCATTGATCTCGATTTGTCATAGATGTCATTTGGAGAATCAGGAAGAGGACCAGTGGCTGAACCTTTCGAATTAGAATAGTGTAGGACTGCGACTCCTGTGACCCTTTGCCAAATAGTTTCATTCACAAACCTAGCACTTGCAACAATATAGTAATCGGAACTAGCATTCTGATCCGTGGAAAGCAAGAAAGAATAGGACTGCCCAACATGAATATCGAAGTCAGTATAATTTTGTTGCATCGTATAACGTCCCTCTGTTTCGGCTAAAAGCAGATTGTGACTTTGTATTCTGAAGTTCAGACTTGTAGAAACTCCAACATTATGCACACGGAGTCGATAAGTTTTTCCTGCATTAAAGAACACCATTTTAATCAATTGGCTATGAAACATCCACGGACAATATGATTAAACAGTCGCCATTTGAACAAAAAAAGAAAAACCCCAGATTGATGACTGTAATGGCACAGAAAAGTAGTCTAATCATCATTTGAACCAAAAAGAAAAGAGGACGGTGCCAATGAAGATATTGGATCTAAATAAGCAATAAGAGAAGTCCAAATAAGAGGGCACATAAAATCTCAATCCCCAACAGAGTTCAAAAACATACCTGGATCAACATTGATGGTCTCGTGCTCGATTCCATCTGGTACAAGAGTGGTGTTGTAACGATATGGCCCTTTTCCATTGATGAGCACACCATCTGGCATCCCAAGCTCTTTTCCAGCATCTAAGGCTTTCCTTAATGCCTACATAAAGAGAAGAGAAGAAAAACAAATATATTGTTATATTTCAATCTTTCCATTCAAAGAAACTTAATTAGTCACATGAAAATGATCAAATGAAAAACAAAATACTCACAGTATGATTCTTTGTATACCAATCTCCAATAAAAATTTCAATATCGCCATCAGGCTGTGGGAAAGGAATCGCTATGATGTCTCGATTGTTGATGACAAAAGAACCAAATCCACCTGCTGCTCTCTGGAAATTGAGAGAGGGGAAGTAGAAGTAGCTACCAATCTGATCCTTGACTTGAAAGTCATAAGTCCAGTTCCATTTTGGAGGGATGGGACAATTCGTTCCAAGAACACCGTCCTGCCACGAATCACGCCGCATTTGGATGCCAGGCCTGTCCCATAAACACATTTTCATGTATGAAAACACAATGGCGAGAAGGATCAAACGAAAGAGACTTGTCTCGAGAGTTCTCAAAAAAAACCTTACCAAGTTAGCAAGAGATCCTCATCCAATTCGTTGAACACATTCACAAAGACATTGTAGTTTGTAGTGGCATTAATACGAGGGCCTGGAAACTTCCCATTAACTGCTATGACCTGCAATTGAAAAAGAAAAAAAAAATTAGAAACATACTATCTTAATACCCAAAACTCAAGTATGCATAAATCTCACTCCACGAGTTGAAACAAAAAAACATATGAACAAATAAATGACAAATTAAAACAATCACAGATCTCGGAAAAATACAAAAAACTAACTCATATAACGCTAAACCACTTGAGTGAACCCAAAATCAAATAAATAGTTTTGAGTTTTTTTTTCCCCTTTTTGCTGGGAAAAACTCTCATTATTATATTATGATAGAAGGCTTTAGACAGAGAGACTATACTCCAAAAATGAAAAATACCCAATACAATAAAATGTCAAAATAGCTTTCCCAGCAGATCCAACACCGAAATGAAATCCAAAAAATGGTCCAACTTAGCACTCAAATCACTCAACATCAAACCAAACTAACCCAAAAAGAAAAACAAAAATTAAAATAAAGAACAACAAAACAGAGAGTGAAGAAGCGAACCTGTTGAGGAACGCCAAGAGGAGAAGCAGTGATGTAAGAGACATGGAACTCGTAAGAAACGGTCGGGTCAGCGGCCAAACACAGATTCGAAACCAGAAGAATGTAGACCAAACCAAAAACAGAGCAGAACAGAGACCTCTGAAGCAAAGCCATCAAAACCACCCGAACCGAAAGCTATTCGAGATTCAAGTTTTTGTTTTTCTTTCTTCACATTAACCAAACCAACTGGGCTTTCTTCTCGGTGTTTTATATTTTATGTTATATATATATATATATATATATATATATATATATATATTTGTCTAAAGGAGTAGCTTCTTCGTTTTGACAGTAGCACACAGCGTTTTCCGCTCTAAACCTCTTCCCGTTTATGAACACTTTCTTTTGGACCCTAACGCGTTTGGTCACCGTTTACTGCCTCAACCGGTTACACACAGTATTGAAAAATTATTTATATTTCCTTAAAAGGAAAAAAAATCAGAATTTTGAACCCCAAAAAAATTCGCTTTTTGTATTTTGGGAAACTATCAAAAGCCACTTTAGCAAAATATTAACTATGTGTTTTTAGAGATGCGAAATGTATCCTCAGTTCATCAAATTTAAGTCAAAATGACCCCAAAACAGATTTTCATTAACTTCTGTCCAAACTGACCAAAATTTCTCTATTCAAATATTCATATTATCCATTTATCTTTCAACTAAAAAAAATTAGAATTGGAATTCTAAAATTACTCCTGGTAATTATATAATTTGTTTTTTAAAAAGAACTGGTGTTTGATCTATTCAAAAATATGGTTTTAAATATACCAGATGAAAACTAGTATTTTGCTAAACTAGTATATTCTGATTTTTAAAGAAATTTCGTAACTTATACTATTTACGCATAAAAATATATTCATACCATTTCTAATACTGCAAACGAAATTTTTGGGAAAACGGGGCACAGAATCGTAGCTGAGAATATTTTTCTTCTACTGTCCTTTATTTAGCATAAGTTAACAAAAATAAAATCCAAATTTTTTTCTCTGAGTTTTGGGCTCGAAAGTTTGAATGACCGGCTAGAGGTGGAGGGTTGTGAGAGTTACAGCCAAGAGTCATCAGTGGGCCCCACTAAAACAAAATGCACAAGTTTCGGCGCCAGGCTCTCTGTCTCTCTCTCTCTCTCTCCTTCTCTTATGAGATTTTCTAACGTTCAGATTTTGCTGAAAAGTGTCCACATTCTCACCCTTTTAGGCCCCCAGTCCACCCAGATCTACTTACCAGTAACTACCCCTCTTTCTTTTTCTTTTTCCTTTTTTTTTTTTTTAATAATGATAAAATTATTTATTACATATTTTTCTAATTAATTAAATCTAGCGCTTGAGCTGAGTTGGCAGAATCTAAATGAACAACTGGCTCACCTGAGTCCCGAATCAATTGGTCTGGACGTACTTTGGTCAGATTTTGATTCAAGTAAATTATCATCTCAAAAAAATAAGGTACGAGGGTAATATGTCCAAAAAAACACAATGAATGAAAAATGGTAGGGCTAGTTTTAAGGGACTGCAATTTTGTTTACAATTTTTGAAGTAATATGTGGAACTAATTAAGCTGAGCAATAAGTTGTAGTGAAATTCATAAAGAATAATGTCTTTACTTTTATTCCATATGCATTTTGAGAAATTGTAAACGGTGTGTAGATAACAAGTTTTGACAAATGGTATTAGAGTTACGAACAATACTAACAAAGGCATTAGTTCTTAATACGTGGTGATTGTGGCATCACTTGGAAAAATATGTCTCTGAAACTTATAATGCCCTTTACATATTTTCGAAAATTTGGAGATAATAATATCAAATCAACAATATTTATGCAATAGACGAATCTCACGTCCGTTGTATACAAAGTTTAATACAAATTGACTTTCTTATATAATTAGAAAATGTCATTGATATCATTATTATAAATGTATTTTACCTATAAAAAAAAGGAAAAAAAAACACTTATTTATCCAATTATTTGGTGAAAAAAAATAGACTTGGTGTTACCCGTGGGTGTATCCCCATAATTCTTGATGAAAATTCACTTTCCTAAACCTAAACAAATGTTATGACTATATACATAATAATAAAGATATATGTGTCTACAAATTGTCTGTAAAATATAAATACGTAATTGGCAATGAAAAGTTTTGCAACTAGTTAATAGCCGCTTTTTTTTTTTTTGCTTTCAGTTCATAATTTTGTTTTTTCGAGGGGAAGTTCATAATTTGTTACTGAAGAAAAGAATATTATCTTACCAAAATAATGGAAAGAAAATTATTATACTGATAACATTTAACTCGTTGACCACTATGATCGAGCCGCTAATGGCCCTTTTAGTGGCGCAATAACAAAACCAATATTATTAAAAAGGGGGAAAAAATCAGGTGAATTTATTGTCCGTTATTCTCATTATAGAAATATAATTGTGCCTCCTCAGAAAATAATAATAATAATAATAAAATTATTCGTTTTTTTTTTTGAAGTAATGAAAAGATTTGTTTTGTTCATCTCTTTTACGTGTTGTATTGATATTAGCCTTTCCAGTATTTTGATATTTATGGCATATATACAATTGTTCCTGTATTATTTATAGCATATTCGTAAATTTATACATATTCCTTTTTAAAACATTCCATTTGTTTCATTGACTAACCGTAATTACCTTTCCACAAACGTGTGGATTTCTCTAAATTTTTCATGTGTCCCTCGCGATATATATTAATTATTTCATCGTGAGAACTATCATCAATTTAAACATAC
Source organism: Parasponia andersonii (assembly GCA_002914805.1). Taxonomy (NCBI): domain Eukaryota; kingdom Viridiplantae; phylum Streptophyta; class Magnoliopsida; order Rosales; family Cannabaceae; genus Trema; species Trema andersonii. Next base: position 418,480 of record JXTB01000173.1, read on the forward strand.
AAACAAAAGGAAAAGAATCAACCAGAAACATGTAGATGTAGATAATGGACAAATTTATATATTGGGTTATGGGTTATGCCAAACCTAAGAACAACATATATATAACTTCAAGCATTGAACATCTCTAAAGTCTAAAATTTTCAGTTTTCTTAAGAAATAAGTAATCATTCTCTAATATCTTTTTCCTTTTGGTTCCTCTATTGATTATCCTATCTCACCTGGACCAAGGCATTGATTCTATAGTACATTACGAAAAGGATTTTGAACAGTGTCAAAAACCTTAATGCTAATTTCTTAATGGAGGCAACAATTAATTAGTGCCATTAGCATTTCTTAAACAATAAGCAAAGTTATGAGTTAAATTATTTTGCAATTTTTATCTTCCTCGAAATCAGACGCCAATTTTGAGAGTAGTATTGTAATAATGCTTGTGATTGGAGTAAGATTTTCGAAGCCCTTCGACGAGAGGAAAAATAATGTACCACTTACCTAATGCATTAATTCAATATAAATTAAACAAATAGTAGTTACACTCTCTGAGCATTTATTTTCCATTCTACCGGTTATTGACTTTACATCTGTCTTATATGTATGTTTTTATTATATGTATTTTGTTAAAATAATATATTTTTTGACAATGACATGGTAGGATTAAATGGTGGGTGGAAGACAGCTTGAATGGAGTATTCGTGAGACTAGCAGCATGTGCAACTATATATATTCTTTATTATACAATTACCAACTACTAAAAAGATGAGATAGCCTTTCCGGAAAAAAAAAAAAAAAAGATAGACTTGTAACCATGCACCCACGCAACTCACAAACTCCTATTATTTCTCCAAAAAAATAAGTATGATACGATATAGACTTGTAAATATATAAATATATTAACTTTAGAGATGTCAATGCGAGTTCACATTCCAAAAAAATAAGTATGATACGATATAGAATCGGTTCAGACTTATACGTGAATTTAGGCTGACCCATTATAAGTCAGACTAGACTTTAGTCATAGGCCCATAGGTATTATTCGATAAGTCAGATTAGATCTTAGTCATAGACCCATAGGTATTATTCGATACGACCCATAATTCTATCGGTCTATATTTAGTCATTCTATATATAATTTTAAATATATCTTTTAATTAAAATTTTAAAAAATATTAATTAACTATTTTTATTTATATACTTTTAAATTATTTATTCATTAATTTTTATTTATTTTAATTTATTCAAATTTTAAAAGAATATGAATAGGTTTTAGGCCCATATTTGATATTTTAAATCTTAGAATAACATGAAATTAAGCCTATATTGTAGCCCATATTCGGCTTGCATAGATACAGCCTACTTAGGTACAACCCACTTAAGTCTGCATAAAATGTACGTTGAACTTGTGGACCGTGTTAGGTCCCTTAATAAGAATATAGCCTACGCCAGTATGGTCCATATTTTAGACCTAAATACACACTATAAAACCCATATGAGTTTATCAAATATGGATCAGGCCTGTCCGACCTACCCCACTATACATCTCTAATTAAGTGACCAACAAAATTTATCATATTATCTAGAGAAGCAGTATGTTAATATCGTAACCTTAGGGAAGAAACTAAAAGTGATATTTATTGTTAAGTGAAATGTAGACTTATGAAGAAGGCTTAGGATCTACATTATTCTTGGTGGTGAATTCATATATTCATGGATTTTATTAGTGCATGTTATGTAACACTACAAATGTCTTATAACCCATTGTTTCTTGAGGCAATATTCCTCGCTACCAAAAGATAAAATAAAAATGAAATAAACATTTTAAGGGAATTATGAAAATCTGTTTTTATTTTCTCTCATAATGCATGGTTAGAAATAATTGTTGCCAAATTGGCATAGCTAAGTTGAGGGTTATTATTGTTTTCGATCGTGATGATAATGAGGTTTAATGGGGTTTCCACTTAGAGAGGCGTGTTTCTCTCTTTATTTCTCCAGCCATTATCTACTTTCATTGTCAATAAATGTTGGAAATTTGATTTCGAGGTGGGAGTGGCTAGGACTTATTCATTGGATTTGATAGTTGGACTATCTAAATTATGGCCATTGAAAGTTTATAGTGGTTAAAATGGTAATGTTGGTGTGTTAAAAAAATGGTAATCATTTCAAAAAAAAAAAAAAAGGTAATGTTGGATGGTGCTGGTCAAGATCGTAATTAATTGTAATTTGGATTTGAGCACTTGGGTCTGGTTGTGCTTCTTGGATTTTTTTTTCTTTATTATTATTTTTTTAACATTTATATGTTGTCGTAATCAGTATTGAATCATGGGATCATAATGACAATCTTGAAAAAAAAAGAAAAAGAAAAAAGATAACAATGACAGAGAAAAATTCTCTAGTCAGAAAGTATCATTCCTTCTAAAGCTCTATGCGGTAAACGTTTTTTCATTTTGGCTATATACCAATAAAACAACGTAATTTTTTTAAAAAATTATTGTCTTTGACACTAAGTTTATGAATTTAAATCCAAAAATAAGAAATAAAAATAAAGGAAAAGACGAAAAGTGCTTGTAAAATGGTGTTGGAGTTCTTCAAAGCAAAAAAACATTGGAGTTCAAGCACAATTTAGCCACAATTTCACCCACGCACCAATGGTCAACAGTCAACGCTAGGGAAAATATTGAAAAGGAGAGAATATGATATATATATATATAATAATAATACTGATATATGAAAGGGCAGAATATGGCCAATAGAAAGACTCTACTGCACCACCTAAAATCTAAAATAGGTTTTAATATAATGAATTCGATAATATTTTGAGATTCTTGGATAAAGCAATAAACTAAACTTGCACATGGTGCAACAGAAACTTTAGATGCTATGTTATTTATTTCTTTATTTATTATTTTTTGTTTGTCTTTCCTACTATATTAATGTTATTGGACTTTTTACTCAAGAAAAAATGTTATTGGACTTTATCTCGTTGTCGTTCGGAAAATCAAGTATAAATGTTCACTGTTGATTTGTGATGCACAACCTGGAGAACGTGAGAAAGATGACATAAATGCCACCAAAAAAGAAAAAGAATATTTATACCATGGAAAATTAGAGAGAAAAAATCAATTTGATTATATATATGATGAAAAATAACACTAGAATTTGACCCACAATTCCAGATTTTAAATTAAATAACAATTTATGGAATTCATATAGCTATCTATTCGGCAAAAATCCATTTTTGTAGTGTCATGTAATATCGTCCTAATATGAATTTCATCACTTACTTCAATACATTGCAATCTAAGTCCATAAATGGTTGTGCAGCACTATAAAATAAAAATATTAAACATGGTGACAAATTATCTAAAAGAAATAACTCAAATGATGTGCGTTTACAAGTAGCGGTTAATGAGTGAGAGAGTAAGAAAAAACAAAAATTATATAATAATTATATAATGTCACATTAATTAAGTTATTTTACGTCTATTAAGATGTATAATATTACTCTTTACACAAAAAAAGATTGTCATTTTGTAAACAGTACACTATCATTCCTGACACTAATAAGTAATAATCAAATTTGTAGAAACTTCAATTTTTACATATGAAGTCTAGTGATTAGTTTCTTTTAATTTCACACTGGAAATCTAGTCGAAGACCATTTCTAGATACAGGCTTTACTAAAAGTTTTGTTTGAATATTCTTTATTCATTAGCTTTTGCTCCTAATTAAGATAGTAGTAAACAACTAACACTTCCCCAATTAAAAAAAAAAAAACAATAAGAATAAGTTTGGGTTTTACAACTTTTAAATTTTATTCCATGATGAATCGGTCAAGGGTAAAAGAACTTTTTTATTTTTTGGTGTCTTTAATCTTCTTTCATTGAGAGAGGATATCCAATAAAACAACTTAACTATATAAACGGATCACTCTCCTTTCCTCCAAGAAATTTGTGAAATTAATTCTAATGTAAAGTAAATTTTATACTTTATAAATGAGTTATTCAGGTAAATGAAAATAACAATAGCAAAAATGAATTTTTACTCCATAATGTTGCTGAAAAAGAAGCAAATTCTGCAAAGAATTACGAGCCAAAGCTGGACTGAATATTATATATCCATTTGTCATCCTCGGCTTTAACTGCCTTCCTAAGGATTATTTATTTATATTGAGGACAAAAACCTCGGTTAAATAAGAATTTGGAATCATTTGCGGCTTTGCGCTGTAACCAAAAGAAAAATAGTAATAAAATAAAAAGAATAATTAAGATAACCTTAGGGTTGTCCACAAAAGACAAAAACAAAATATATGCTTATATATTTCATTTAATAAAGTACGGTGCTGGACCTCAACTCCCTAAAGATAAAATAAGAACTTGTTTTCTTAAAATAAAACAATTAAAGACATATTCATTACGCATTAGGCTTATGATCCCGTAACTTAAGCAGCGAATTGGTAGGACTAATGGACTACTCCGACCAACGAAAGGTGGCGGTTTAAGCAAAAGTAAAGTATGTTTTAGGATTTGGAATATCAAATAAAAGAAAGTTAGTGAAATAGCTAACGGTCATATTTAGGGATTTAGTGAATTAAAAATTAATTGAAGTTCCTTTTTTTTTTTTTTTTTCTTTTGAGGAAAAAGTTAATTGAAGTTAAGAGTAGTAGGACATGACAAGAACCCCAGTCTTAGACCACCTCTGTCTCTCTAATTCTCACTTTCAAATAAAATATTCCCTCACAAATATTATAAATAAATAAATACACAATTGGCAAAGGTAGTTTTCGAACTTGAGAAAGATAAACTTCAAGGATTTTGTGAAAGTTTCACAGCAGGAAATAAATAAAATAAGACATTTTTAGTTTAACATGCTAGCACCCTTGTGACTTATACATTACAATTGGATAATCTATTTTGAGCTTATAATTCTATTTTGAATTTCAATTGTACAATAATC
>JXTB01000173.1:438307-512169 GCA_002914805.1 Parasponia andersonii
TGCTTCACCTGCTGCTCTTCGTCGTTGTATCCTGAGAGACTGACGCTTGCAAATCCTCAAGCATTCTGGTAGAGGGAGCGAATCAGTTTTAAGGACTCTGTGTGGAACACAGCCCTCGACGGTCAACAATCCTTTGTATTGAAGTGCTACCGAAATTTTACTCAAAGTTGGAGCATAATATTTCGGTAACATTATTTATCAAAAACATTTATATATTGCATGCTACAACTGGTCTGACACTTATAAATAAATATATATATATATATATATATATCATCACCATCACGTGATGAAATTGAACATAGCTAGGAAGACAATTATTGAAGGTCCACATGAAGGACGTGGCTGTGTTAGCATCACAATTGTACACGACTTGGACAGGTCATGAGTTTGGGTGGTTGCGTTTTGGTCTATCTCAAAGAAAGAAATTGGTCTATCTCATAATCTCGAAGGCATGGGATGGTGGGAAGTGGGAAACATCCAATAATAACAGATAAACTTTAAAAAAAAAATTTCCAAGACAATCATTTTTTTTTTTTGGTTTCTTCGTGCCTAAGATGTTTTTTTCGCCCAAATGATATTATTAGAGCTACGTTTTCAAATGGTTTATTCTGCAAAAGAACTCATATATGTAATAAGATTGGGTTATTTCCTAAAAGTCTAGTTATTCCAATTTGTCTTTTATTTGTTAGGGATCACTTCTATTATGATACCAGTTATAAGATATTGACTAATTGTTATAATTTTATTATAACAAAGAACTAGAAAAAAATTACTAGTTCTAAAAATATTATACTGAAAAGTAGTTCTAAAAATTCATGCGGCCCAACCCCACTGCCACGCCCGTCCAAATCCTCCTGATTTTTTTTTCCAAAAGAAGGGGAAAGATACTGTCAAGTTGTTATAAACTTGACCATTGACAGCATTTTTACAAAAATCCAGCCTAAATCTAGAAAATTAAAGAATCCCAAGTGAGCTGAATTTTTTGAAATATTCAGTATTTAGTTAGAAAATATCATTCTCTAAATTTTATTTATAAAAAGACTACATTTCAAAAATATTTAAAAAATACTATTTTTCTGTGAACATTGGTATTTTTTTAAAGGTGCTCAATATAACCAGGTTATTTGACTTAATCAATTGACTTACTTAATATAATTCTGTGGGATTTTTCATTTTATATTTTTGAAATTTTGTTTTGCCATATAATCAAATTTCCTCGAGCACTTTTGGTATTGCCTTAAATTTCACCTTGGGCAAGCCCACGGGTCCAGATCCGTACTGAACCTCTATAATTGCACAATTAAAAGAAGGGTTTCTAAAACTTTTAAGTGCAAAACAAAAACTATTTTTACAAAAGTTGGGTCAATTTTTTTTAATTCGTGTACCATATTTTTTCCAGAAAACATTATTTTTTAAAATGATTTTTGAAAAATATTATTTTTAAAAATAATTTTATAAAAATATAATTTTTTAAAATAGCAACTAGTAACTATTTTAACTAGAAATATAAATAGGAAAAATAATGAAAGGTACAAAAAAGATACCAAAAAAAGGGAAAAATAACAAAATAAAAAAAGGAAACAATCTGTTATAATTGGTAACCGATAACCACCGGTAACTAATGATCATTTTTAAAAATAGTATTTTTAAAAAAAACAAATACGGTACCAAAAAAAACCTGAGCCACTGTATTTTTCATTTTTTTTTTCAAAAAAGCGTGTATATCTACTAAAAGAACCGATTGTGATTACTTTCCAATGACTTTTTTAGACTAATAGTTTTCATTAATTACAATAATTACTATAGTAGTACTACTAGTCATATCCTAAAAAAATCATTTTATCCCTAATTTGAAAAAAAGGTTGAATTTCCAACCATTTTCCAGGAACAAATTGCAATATATATTGCTTGGCACTATATATTAGGCAAGTCGTTATATTAACTGTCCCGTTCTATTTCGCATCATACTTGTCAAGCATATTTATTTTTATTATATAGGGAAACTTAAGGTCTAATATCATAATGAAAAAGGAATTCTTTCCCAATTTTTGTTCTGATTTAATCCTCATTATCATATTATATATATATATATATATATATATATATATCAATTTAGTTGGATATCCTATTCTTAACCAATCTTAAAATATATTTTTTTTCATCTCAAGCTATTTTTGCTACCGTGTTATCACCATCACCCCAACACTTTATTATCATTGCTAATTCTAATTTCGATTGATTCCCTTTGATTGGAGTTGAAAAATTTTGACCACAGTTAATCTATTTTTAGAGGTGGCTCGACTCCAATCAAAAAATTTTAACCTAATTAAATACAATCAACCACCTTCTTTATATGCGTCTCCTTTACTTTGTTTTTTTCAACATGATCAAAAATTTTCAACTAATTTTGAAAATTTTAAATTCCTCGTATAATGAAGGCGTTAGGCTCTAGTTTTATAAATGAGTTTCCACGTTTGTTCCTATTTTCATCCAACGTTGTCTAAACACAGATGGAGGCCTTAGGCCAAACTTGCTTTTAAAAACTAGTTTCATCATCTCATAATTCATTTAAAATTGGTTATTAAACTATAAATTTTCTTTAAAAAATTACGAACTTTTTTTTTTATATTCCATTAGTTTTTTTTTCCTTATTTATGTCTTTAATATATATAGTTATTACTATAATTAAACATATTACAAAGAAATAATCTAAAAAGACCTGTAATTAGTAAGAACAGTTTCATAACTTTTGATATTACAGAAATTTCAAAAATAGAAAATATTAAGAACAAAATAAAACATGAAATTAGTAAGAACAGTTTCATAAGTTTTGATAGAACTAAAGATATCAAACATGGTACCAGTTAAAAGTGAATCTAGTAAGTGCTGAATGAAAATAGGAAAATGAATGTTGATGAATAATAGTTCCAGTAACATATTATTTCATTTATGTAATCAGGAAAATGAATGTTGATGAATAGTAGTTCTAGTAATATATTATTTTCGTTTATGTTATCAGTTTTTCTTTTTTATAGTAGGGAAACAAACTAATTGAAATAATATAGAGTACAATATTTATCTTTCGCTCATTGATAAGAATGTATATAGATCTGTTGGTAATTGTATGAGATTTTTCATTAAAACAAAATCAAATGTTTATTTAAACGAAAATATTACTAAATCTTTAAGAGTATTAATATTGAGTTTTTTACTTTTTATACACCTAAAATATAAATTTTGAGTTAGATATAGTAGATTTAAGAGGTATTATAATCTAAAACATAATTTAATTATCTATAAATTATGACAAAAAAAAAAAGATAAACCTTATAGAAATATGATCAAATTTTGGGTCTAATTTGAGTAAATATCTCTTTATCAAATTTTATAGCAAAATGTCCAGTATGTATATTTATGTACTAAGTATAAAATTTTATATACAAAATATAAAAAATTATATATCTTGTACATTTCAGCACAATAACTTAAATTGATAAATACATAAATCTACCAAATGTAAAAAAATATATATTTAGACATTTAACTATAAAATTTTAAAAATAAATATTTATTTAATCAAATTTAAAATATTAATCATCCACAAAATATAACTACAATTAAATATCCACAAAATATAACTACAATTAAGTATAACCTTGGCTGACGTGCTCTAGGCCATTGCCTCAGCGGTCTATCCCTTCAGCTGGCCTATTTTCATCGCAAGCTTAAAAAAAGGTCATGCTTAATTTATCTTTTAATTAAATGCTTGTGGATCACTCGCACTAACATTGGTATTTAGTATTTTGTGAAAGATATTTCACGGATACCTATATTTGGTATATTTAACGAGTTCAAATAAAACTAAAACTACTTGAAAAATAGATGGAATTTTAAATTCACTATTTTTTTTTTCACTTTTGTGCCTCGCTACTCGAGAATGTAAACTCTAATATGTTTTATAATACTAATGTAATGTTAGACATTTAGTAGAGTGCACATTTATGAAACTATATAATTAAAAAAAGACTGGGTATAGCATTCCTCAAATAAATATTATTAAAATTGGACCTTTGTAAAACAGTACCTTCATTCCTATTTATATTATATGTAAATATAGGATATCTTCGAAATTTTGGGTGTATAAATCTCAACGTTTCTTTTTCTATAATATTTCTTTGCTGTAAATATATGATCGAGTAAATTAGCCAGAAGAATGAGCTAAATAAACAATATTTACCTCTTTATATAACTTTATAGGTAAACGCGACACTCATAGATTAACTTCTTTTTAATTTGGTTACGAAACACTTTAATATTGGGACAATTACTTTAATCCCTCGAAAAATTATATAAAAAAAATGTCAAACAATATTTGATTAGATAGTTTCGTGTCTGATTATTATAAATTTTAAAATCAAAAGTTAAAATCCTAATTAAAAACCATAGAATATTATTATATGAAACAGTCATCAACATCAACAGTCAACACTACTCCAAATTATGAAACCAAAAAGCAGCTCTGTCCAACGGGGCACATGGGACAACATATTCGATCATGTCATGTTTGTATGTCTAGAGTTAAAAGTAGTAGTCCAAATTCCATCATATCAACTAAACTTACCTTTACCTCCTTTTGGGATCCGAATTTCAGAGAAAATTAAAAAAAATTGTGAAGAAAGAATCGTCAAAAAAGAAAGGAAAATATTTTTTTTAAAAAAAAAAATTATAGAATTTTATTTTAAATTTTATAATTTTACTAATTAATGTGTCAAAATTTTATATAACAAAAAATGACATTAGATTAAACTCTAAGAGAAAATATAATTTAAAAAATTTTGTTTCCTCCAAAAATCCAAATTCTAAAAAGAGACGTGGAAAAGAAAATAAGAAAAAAAAAAAAAAGAAAAAAGTTGTAGAGCGCGATCGTTGAGACTACCTTGCAGTCTTAAGTCTCAACTCCCAATTTTGAATCCTGCCAGTCTGATATGAAAGCGATTAAGTGAATGTTCGGTGGATGAGACTTGGTGTAAATATGTCTAAATAGTAAATATCAAAGGCTTCGTCAGACCGGTGGTATATTCAAATTGAGGACCCCCTCCTTTGATTTAATATGCTAATAGGGATGATATCATAAAAACCCAAAAAATTTAGTCTTTTAGTGAAAAAAATCCACCCTTTTTTTGTTAATTTTTTATTTATATTTTTATATCAAATTTCATTAGATTCGCATTTATCATTAAAATTAGAGTTAAAATTATTTTAAACGAATATTTTTTAATTTTTGAAATCAAATAACAAAATTCTTAAAAAGAACTTTGTGTGTTTGAAAATGATCACTATTGGATTTCTAAAAGACTACCATCATTTTTTGGTTAAAATTGTTACTTGAGGCTATTTCTATCAATACTAATAGACATTTTTAAAAAATAAAGATGATTTTGCAATAATTTTAATAAAAAATACAAATGAAAAATTTTATTTGATATTGACAAAAGTGCTTGTTTTTAAAAATTATGGGTTTTTCTTTTAATTTTTTTTTTAAATTAATAGGTCTTACAGACCAGTTTAATTATGAGGCAGTGATTTTTACATTCATTTCTGATTTTATATTGATTTATATATATATAAATATATATATATATATATATATAAAATCAAATGTACTAGCAACAAAGCTGATATATATTGGAAGGAGCCCAGAGTAGCAATTATAACACGCTTCATGTTTTTTCACTAAGTAATATTAAACCAAATCAGTACTACCATTTGTCGTCGTGTGCCGGCCAGTTTTATTTATTTCTAATTGGTTTCCTATTTGTTTATTTTTTAATGGGAATTATTTGTGATAGCTTAGTCACATCCATTTATTATTTATAAGTTATTTTGATACATAGAAAATTATAAATATGGATCCGCGTAAAACAAAAAAACAAAACAAAATAAATATAGCCACTTTTATTTTCTATTATTTGTTTTTAAAAGAATAAATGTAGAGATCTCGAAGAGATCTCACCATTTATCTTTCTCGAAGAGACCTCACCATTTATCTTACTTTTAAAAAATTATATACATTATATTTGATTCCCAAATATTTTTTTAACCAATTTATAGATATTTATTTATTTTTATCTATCTATAATGATTTAGTTTTTTATAAGTTAGACTATTATCCGATAATCATCGTAATTTAAATAATTAAAAAAATAAAAATTTATTATTTAATATTTTTATCTTTTTACCTTTTATCATAGAGAATGAAAAATTGTGTGTGACGTATTTTAATTAGATAAAATAATATTTATAGATAAATAAAAAAAAAATTTCTCATCGATTGGTGCCTTATATTATATGTATATAAAACTGCAAATAAATAGAAGTTCGCAAATTACATATAAACCTGTTTCGTATGAGCCCCAAAATAGACTTATAAGCAAATTTTCTATAATGTATCATCTTCCAACAAAAGCATATACTTATTATTAAAGTAAAATATCAAACCTTGTTACTACAATAAAGGTTATGTTTGAAGTGGTGATTACACAGATGTTCTCCAGATTCATTTATATGTCGAACTCAATCCATGCTTCAAATTTATGAACCCTTAGGAGCTGGTCAAGTTTAAATGACTCAGATCTTTAATTAGTCCTACTTTCATTATATAATACAAAACTACAGACCTACCATGTTTCAAGTTGACCTTCATGATTTACCTGGCAATTGGTTTCACAAGCTGTGCTGCAAACTTAATTTGGATGGAATTGAAATGAAAGTGAAACAATTCCACTAGTATTATATTAAGTTACAAGCTTATGCCTCTGGAATAAAAGAAATGATCAAGACATATTTTCATTTGAGAAAAAAGAAAAATGTAGCATATAATTATTTGAAAGAATTAATAAATGATTTGATGTCTAGGTGTCCCAAAGGAGGTAAAGTAACCAAAATTAAAGGTAAAAGTGGGAAATAAATGAATGATTAATACACATAGATTTGAGTATAACCACAAAGAAGGGAGGGAAAATCTATATATGGCAGGAAATAAAAGCCAAAATAGAAAATAATAAAAAAGAAAGGAATTTACAATTAAGACCAGAAACTTGGAGCAGAACAACTGGGCACCAAAATAGATCTCCCATCTCTTTTGAAACGTCTTCTATGCAAATCTGCTCCCAAAGCTCTTGGTATAATTTCTAGAAAGACCAAAGTAGGCATACCCCTTATCGTATATGTATGTCAAGATTATTCTCTTTTTTATAATCTAATATAATATTTATAAGGCACTTGACTTCTTCCATATGACCAGTGACTTGAGAAACTCCATGACCTAAATACAAATCAAAAACCACAAAAATCTCTGTAAGGAAATTACACATAAAAGGATTTTAAAATGATGGCTATTATTTTTTGGTAAGCATATAAAAAGATTGGAATATTTGTATTTTAAGTTCACTTCCTACTTGCTACAAGACAGTTTTAACTCAAGAAATATTTCGGTTGAAAGGAAATAGAGCATTGGATGGGAATGAGCACTGGTTCACATCTGATAAATTTTGCATAAAGAAAGTAAGGCTTATAATCACTTTGGTAAGCATGCTAAGAAATTTGAAACTTATGAAAATTCAATTCCTACAGAACACGTCTTCTTAACCCGAAAACATGGTAAGGACGACGGAAATTAGGCCTATTCGGTATGACTTTCTTTCGGTTTATGAGGCCTGAAAACCACTTTAGCACTAATGGACTTCTTATTAAACGAATCTACACATGCAGATACTAGAGTAAATAAAAATTGTACCTCTGACGGATCCCTGAGAGAGTAAAATGCACTGCTTTCCTTGGGAACAGAAGAGACTAAAATTCCGTAACCACAATTTCTGTCTCTCAAAACCTGTTCATTTAAGTTAAAGTTTTAGACAATTAGAAAACAAGTCATTTAGGTGATTGAACATACTAAAGATAAAGATTTTACCTTAAATGCATCTTCATCTGTACGATCATCTCCAACGTATATTGGGAGCACATCGTCACAGTTACTTAGCCCTATTTAAAAATGTTATTGTTACAAAGATGAAATGGATTTAAAAAATCACTGCGAGTTATTTACAGCAAATCAGCAAAAAATTCACCTAGTGATTCAAGTAAAAAGGTGACAGCCTTCCCCTTATCCCAGTTTATGACAGGTCTCACCTCCAAAACCTACATAAGAAAATGATTTTATTTAAAACTAATAGTTAAATTAAATGAAATGCATGGCTAGCTTCGAATAATACCTTTCGTCCATGAGTCAATCGCAACCGAGGGTAGTCTTTAAGAATGTCCTGTACGCATTGCGCAACCAGATCCCAACTCTGAAAAATAAAATAAAATAAAATAAAAATTCCAGAGAATAGCCTTAGTATAAAATTAATGACGGTCATTTGCTTGTAGTTTGAGGTAGAAATGTCTTACCTTGTCATCCACATTTCGATAATGTACAGATACACAGAACTTGTTATTCTCGACTTTAGCTCCCTCGATACATTTGGTGCTTTCAACGAGGGATTTATAAACCTGCACCAAATATAATAACAACAAAGGATGTATCGTCAAAGACAAAAAAAAAAATACTAGAATTAAATTTTAAAGTATGTTTCAAAAAGCAAACTAGGTAAGTAAAAGGTGCTTGATGCATTATAATACATGAAATTTACCTCATGAATCATCGGTAAAAATTCACGTGCAGGCTGGAATAGGTTAACATCCTCACCCTGCAGTCACAGAGAAAAGAAAGATTGACTAAAAGAAATAAAAACTAATTCTCGAAAAATTAACATTGCGTTTGTAGCCATTACCTGCTTGTCAGAAGACATAAAACAATTTGGATGGTCATCTGATATAGATTGTCTAACAGGGCCCATGATATCCATCCCATGACTACCAGCATAATATAGTTCTGTTAGTCCTACAAACTCGTACACCTGAATAAGACATTAGACATGTTCAGTCAAACAAAGCGAAAACAAATAACTGCAACAAAGATGGCACAATATCTAACTAAATAGAACCGTCCAGGAAGACATATCACCCAGAACTCACCTTGTCGCGGCTTCTTCCACTAATTATAGCTGTAGGAAAATATTTTGCCACCTTTTTAACAGCAGCTCGCATCTGTTAATGAGTCAAAGTCTTGATAAGCAGAACTGATGAAGGAGAAAAAGTGAAAAAAAATGTTCAAAACTCAAAAAATTCTTACTGCTTCAGACATGAAGGCACAGTCAGGGTTATCTACAATTGGCGAAAGAGTTCCATCATAATCCATAAACAATGCAATTCTCTTGCCCTTCGCGTTATTCGTTATTTGCTCAAAAGATTTAAGTGCTGATGGGTACTTAACCTGCAAGATCAGAACAAAATATGAGAACTGCCTTAAAAACAACACAAAAGAAAACAATATTGAATCCGAGAGAAATGGTTAGGAAACTTTGAGGATAAAAATGAAAAAGAAGAGGATATCATGAAGGAAGAAAAAAACAATACCATCCAGGTTCTGTGAGCAACATCAGCATCAGATGTTGCATACTCATTGTTAACGTCTTTCGTTATCTTCCTGTGAGGAGGCGATGAAGCTTTCATGGCATCCAGCCAAGAGCTAGAACGAACATCGTCAAGAACTCCGGTTTTCTTCCTAGGTATTGTTAGTAGCATACCTGGAGAAAAAGCTGCTCCAGGAGGTGAGTACGGAAACAGACTTGAATGTACCCCAAGTCTTGACTTGCTTAGGGGTGCAGGATCAGTGAGAACAGGAGCTGTATGATTTGATTTCAAGTCCATTGGATCCAGATTTGTTGCGTAAATAATGACGTAGAACAAAGCAGCTTTTGATAAGAGAAAATCCAAACTGATGTCAGAAGTATATCAGCTCTGGAGATCTTCTTCACCCAACCCTTTTATCAATGAAGAACCACCTCTTTAAAGTCTTCTTGTCACTGCTATTCGGTTTACAGTCCATCAAGCAAAAGATTCCTGAAGACTGATGACAATTAAATTGTTTAGTTGAAGAATTAAGAATAAAGATTCAATGTGCGAATACATGAACAAAGCCAGAGTTCTTACAGATTATTGCTCTTCATCTCGCTAGCAACTATGCAATTATATGTAATATCTGTAAAAATGAATTTCAGAAAAAAGGAAAGCGCTTTAATATAATAACGGGGATGATATAAATTTCAAGTCTTCTATAAAGAACTGAAACCATTAATCCAAAGTAAACCCGTTAAATGTCACTCGTAGACAATAATTCAACCAAAGGACAAATAAGAGCAGCTAAACTGGAATAATAAATCTCGTGTAGTCCTAGACACACCATTATCTCCAATAAACTTCAGAGATATGATTAAAACATCAAAGATTTCAATGAAAATTACAATCAGAAACTACACATGCAAAATTTCGAAAATGTTATTATTAAAAAAAAAAACAAGCAAACAAACAAACTAAACACGACCTCCAAAAATACTTTAAGACCACAGTGTTGACTAGATGAGACTAACATCAATAAGAAAAAACAAGCAAATAGTAGAAACACAACATCCAAATACTCTTTAAGACCAATGTGTAGACTAGATGAGAGTAACCTATGATCGTGACTCTGTTAAAACTGCCTAAGTAGAAAAAACAAATAATTCAATTTATGCGACCTGATGACCTCTCAGATCTTAGCTGTCATCATTCAATCTACTTCTCATGAGATAAAAATGCGTTGTTGAAAAAAAAAAAAAATTACTATTCCTTTTAGTTCTTTTAATAATTAAAATTTGCAAATACAACAAACACATAAAAGTGGTTCTAAGACTTATTGGTTATTATCATTTCACAGAAAGTTCTCGTCTTTCCATATTCAAGTTTTAGTTCTTTCTGCAAGTTTTTCCTTGTTCAAAAAATTATACGCGGAGGAAGTCGCCAACAGCTCAAAACATCAAACAAAATTCAGGTTGAAATTAAGCAGGCAGACTAGTCGATTCAGCATAAAGACAAGAAACAAAGAAAAATATAATTGTATTATGCATTAGAACATGGGTTGTTCGTATCGATAAGAACTTGATAATGACCATATACTAGTGATCCTAATGAAACCGAGCACCTGGACTTACGAACAGTAACCTATTTGAACATAGAACAAGTGTGTAAATAATGAAACAAACATAGCAGCCTTCAGAAAACATGATTAGTAGATTTCAAGCATACTAAAATACTCCCCCAACTCCACAAGGAAAAAGAATTCATGGCACTGTTAGCTGATGATACTCTAGATAATTTCAAAGCTCTTATTACGATATAACTCGAAAAAGTATACTATTATGACATAACCCCAGTAGCATGTCAACATAATAAAACATAATAGTCAAACCACAACTCAGACAATATACAATCATGACATCATAAACAAAAACATAAAAACAAAAGATACACATTCTATGATGAAGAAATTTTCTTAGATGTAAACAGCTTCCATACCCCCCACAAAGTGCAGAGAAACAGACCCACATTCAACCATACAATAAATAAGGGCCCCATGTAGAACCATCAACTCTTTAAACATATGGATCCAACATATAAAAATCCAGAGATTAATAAAATTAAATGACACCAAAAAAAAAAAAAGAAGAAGAAAACATAAAAAATTATCACGAATTTCTATTTCTCATGAATAGATGCTTACCAAGAAGATCACAAAATTTTCAGACAAGATTTTTTTTTTCTTGGGCGAAACCGGTAGAAGATTTCGTGGCTCCAAGGTAGCGCTTTCTGTGTGGAGATATGTGACAAAGACAATTATGACTTTAAAAACTACTTTTTTTTTTTTCTTTCCAATTTTGGTTTAGAATAGTTTAACACGATTATGACACGAATAGACATTTGACCAAGTTTTTTCGTGATTTAACCAATGGCATTCAATAGAAACATACATAAATCCCAAATAAATAAATAAATAAAAATCAAAGATGAAAACAAAGACCTATATCACATCAGCTTAAACCCAAAAAAAAAAAAAAAGGCAATTCAATATCAATTCGACGGTATTCGCTTACAAGGATTGGAAAAACTGAAAAAACTGAAGTAACCAATCCTATAAAGATTAGTCAAACAAGAAAAGCTTCATCAAGAAGAAACAAAAAAACAAAAAAAAAAAAAGATAAAACCAGTTACAANNNNAACCCAGAACAATTCCAACATTAAATCTCAGAATTTCATCTTTAGAAAAAAAAAAAACCCTGAAAAATCATAACAAGAAACCCAATTGAAAGTCTCTTTAAAACTCAATACCCAAAACAGAGGATTGCTTGCCAAACACAAAACCCCTTTGCGAAAATGATGAGAATGACAAGAAGAGAGGGGGGGAAAAAAAGTAACACAAAAGAAAGAGAAATGGATCGTACCCAAGTGAGGAGCAGCAACGAATCTTAGAAATGCAGGTCTATAATCGCAAAACCTTCAAAACCCAGAAACAATGGTGGCTTTAACCAAAGGAATTCGGCTCTGTTTGGACAGAGGAAAAAGACAACCAAACAGAGCAAATAAAAGGCCTCAAAACTTAACAGAGAAGAAACTAAGTCAACCTCAGCTTTTCAAATATTCCCTCCCCCCCCCCCAAAAAACAAAAAAGTCGTTCTTTCTCGGCGGCGAAACAGAGCAAAACCGAAAAAACAAAATCGAAAAAATGATGTACGCTTTAGAGACGGAAATATTTGTGGGACTTTATACTAAGAATAACGTCAACAAACACTTAAATAGGAAAGAATTCAACAAAATTAATTTTTTTAAAAAAATCGCAGAGAACGAGAACGAGAATCTTGCTCAAAAATTGAAAAAAGAAAAAAGAAAACAAGAAACGTAATATTACCGTATCGAGGAAAAAGCCAATGGGCGAATGAGAATTAGAGAGAGAAAAAAGAAAGAAAAACCTCAAAAACAGAGCTCTCGTATTTATAGACTTTACCCAGATTCCACGAGAAAACGCGCTGCCCACGCTGTGTACACAACTTGTCGACCTACGAGCGCGTGCAAATCTATCAAGCAGCGCGTGGGTTTCGTAGACTTCCTCTTTTTTTTTTTCCCCTTTTGTTTTTGTGAATTGCATAATTAATTAAATAATAATAATTTATTTATTTAGTTTATAAGTTGTAACGGAAGGACCGAGGGGAGGGAGAGACCCAAGAGCCTGGACTATAAAGGTTGCTTCTCATATAATTTTTCTTCTTTTGGGAAAAGGAAAGTTATATTATATATTTGTTGGTGAATTAAAAGATTTTAATAATGAAAAAACCGGAAAGCGTTAGGAGGGGGGCCCGCGGGATCTCAGGAGGACACGTGGCGAATGGAGTGGAAGGGCAAAGAGCTTGAGGACACCTGTGATTGAGTAGTCGCTGACGTGGCCACGTTGGGGGAGTGGGGCCCAAGGCTAGGTTCTGGAGGTGCGCGAACGTGTCGTCGCTTTCGGTAACAAGTGGGTGGTCGTCTCGTCGGTGACGGTTGGTGTGTCAGCGTCTGGGGATCTAAGAAGGTAGGCCCCACCTCGCACGGAATGGGACATATTTGCCCCTTCCTCCTTAATAAACATTGACCAAACGATGGAGAGTATGTGGGCCACCACATTCCACGTGGTGCTGTGATATTTGGCTTTTTTTCTTGCAGACAGTCCGCACCCTACACGTGGCACCTTCGCATTGTTTTTGATCACTTGTTACAAAGAGCAATGCTATTCATGATTCGTGCTTCCTCTTTAAAAGAAAATAATAACAATAATAACATGGTTCATGTGTCAAAGTTTCATTAATATCGACTAATTATGATTAATTAATATGATAGGCGTATTATCATTTTTTATATCATAATTATAACTATAGATGCATTTACGGATCTTACTCTTTGGTAGGATTTTTACATTCCCCTTTGTTTTTGTTTTATTCTTTTAAAATAATCATTCCTTCCATAAATTATAAAATATAGATTTGGATCTGGATAGTTTTGTCCTACACATCTTCTGAGTTGGTTTAGATATCCATATCTAGAATAATCAAAATCTGATATGTATTGAGTTTAATTCTCCACTCCTAACGTTAAAAAAATTAAAAAAATATTTGATATATATTAATTTTTACTGAAAACAATCACTGCCTTTTAATTAGAAGAGCAAAATCATATATGAGTGATGCTTTTCAAGGATTCACACGGTGAATGGAGTTTTCCAAAGAAGCAAAGAATATCGGTTTAAAATCTCCGATCTATGGAGTAGGAGCATTAACATCTTTTCAAACTCTCATTAATTGCTTTGTATGTTTTTTACTGTGTGATTATCATCAGTTGGATGTACGTAATTTTTTTTTATTATCATTTAGTTAATAGCAGATTTTGTTGCTTTAAAAAAAATCACATTCTACTTTTTTTTTTTTTTGGTTTTCGAAGTTTTTTGGGGCGAAATTTTGTTTGAGAATAATGCGGTTAATTATAACTTATTTCGGTACCTCCTTGAGAAAGAATAGGGAAAAGAAATCGCTCAATGATTAATTAAAAGCCACATTTTTCGCTTTTATTAATAAATTTGATTTGCAAGCTGCGTTACTGTTTGTACTCTGCAATCGAGAACAATTATACAAAAAAAAACCCAAATATATATATATATAGGTCACCAGGTATTTTTTTTAAAAAATTTAGCATACACATTTTTTTATTGTAAAACGTAAGAGAGAGAAAGAACATTAATTATGCACATCTTTTCATGTACTTTATTATAGCCATTAGATTACCATTAGATGGTGATCCAACGGCTAAAAAAAAAATACCTATCCATATCCATAGGTAAAAGAAAAAAATAAATATTGGATTGGCAATCTATATATATATATATTGCCCGTTGCCTGATAAATTAAGGAAAATTAAAAATAGGAATTTAAATCTGTATATATAATAACAAATTTAGATAAAATGTTTGACTAAATAACATGATCTTTCTCCAGTCACCTATGATAATTTCAATATGCATATCAAGTACGGAAAAATTAAACAAGCGATTAATATTTGATAAACACTGTTGATAACAATATTAATGTGGATCCTGTACAAATTAAAGAAAAAAAAATGCAGGCAATTTTCTTGACAGAAAATGAATAAGTCCGAAATCTTATTCACTGAAATTGACGTAGTTGGCGGTAAAGCATTGATGTCAAATTACGACGTTAAATCTTAATAATAATTCCTAGGTAAATAGGTAAATAAGAAATTAAGACGTGAAATCTGCAATTATCATGTACGTGCATGGCACAATTGTTTAATTTGCCTCTCACCAACCTTGGCCCCACCCCGACAGCTACAATTCTGGGAGCACACGTGTGGGATTTGGTGGACCCAGTCCTAGCTGGCGACAGCGGTTCTTTTACTTGGTGAAACAAAGACTTGCCCCTTATTTCTCACATCGCCCCAAAAGATATAATCATGAACAAGGAAATGACGAGGAAAAACACTTAATATAATATAAAAATTATTATTATTATTATTATTATTAATCGGGAAGGGTGAGATTTTGGCTTTTCAAGAGGAGCAAAGGTCTGAATTCGGAGTTAAAAAATGACAAATAATAAAATTCTTTTTTAATATTGAAAAATAGGGGGAAAAGAAAGTTGGGTTGGGGCCCACTGGCGGTTGGGGGTAATCTCTTGGAAGTTGGAGCGAACAGGCCACGGCGCCCACGCCAGCGGGCAGTGAACAGTATCTTCCTTCGCTAATGCCGCGAAATGCGACCCTGCAAACGTGGTCGTTTTGCATTTATTCTTTATTCGTGCCTCTTTTTCCATTCTTTTGTTTTGAATTTCTAGGTTTTCGAATCTTTGACTAACTATTAACTATTTTCAACCATGTGGAGAACTTTCCAAAACATTTCTCTCTCTCTCTCTCTTAATTTGCATCACACTCGCGACTCACATATGTAAAGACTTTTTCTCACGGTGCTTTTCGCTTTCTAGAATAGATTAGAATATGAAAAGGCACAATTTGTTTATGTTGTGTTTGAAAACTAATTATATGTTTACTTTTTGATAGTGTGTGGATGCCGGTTAGTAACTCCATATAATCATACTTATTAGCATTAAGGATTTATATAAAAATATTTATTATGTTTTTTTTTTCCGCTTGTAAACACTAAAATAAATGTTGAAGATGTCTTCAAAATATTTTTTGACTATATTTTGTTTCATCTACTTAAATTTTTTAAAACAAAAATAAAAACGTTGGAGCCAATTATTACTAAGTTGATATTGATTTTAGTAGGAAAACAAAGTACTAATGATTAGTTTCTTTTAGCTACCATTGAAAAATTGAAGATATGCATAATGGTTATGATTTTTGAATGTCTTCCTTGTAAATAAAACGAAAAGGAAAAAACACATATAGCCTGCTTAGTAGTAATCACTCAAAAGCTCTATAGCCATATAATATGTATTCTACATCAGTGTCCAAAGCAATAAAATAAAGACACTCGATATTATTCGTTAGGTGATGTGATCATCCACGTAACATTTAACTTTTTAAAATGAATCATCGTAATATAATATGCAAAAAATTTTGCGTGATAGTTAAGAATTATATACGGGTTAATATAATACTGGATTTCTGTCCACGAATATTGTGTGAGGAGCTTCACAAATCATTTGTTGACATGTTTGGCACAAATATTTCTTTATAAGAAAGTAAAACAGTGGTTCTTCAGGAAAACAAGAAAATCGTTGCATAAAATTTGTTTGGTATCAACACAGCATATGGACTAGCTAGGTGGGAATGAATATGCGCTGTAAAAATATATAGTTATAAATTATAATATAATATTATTTCTTCATGAATGCTCTTTTGAAAAAGTTGACTCAAGTATTTTTAAGAGAAGCCTAGATCGCCAATTAAGGTACTGCTACACCAAACCCTACATAGCTAAAACATATTTCCAAAGACGCCTTAACTCATATTTGAAAAAAAAAAAAAAACATCAAATTAAACATATTCTTTAACTCCTAAGCAGTAGCAGCAAATTTGACTGGGATATGTAGTTGTTCAAGTTTCCTACGTGGACACAACTCAATTCTCTTGAAAAATCAAAACTTAAAAAGTATACAATTTCAAAAAAAAAAGAAAAAAAACTTAGAAAGTATACATTTGCTGCTGGCGATGACACTGCAGCTTGTAAAAAGTTCTAATAGAGATGCCATATACTAATACATAAAAGAATCAAGGAAAGAGATGGCCCTTTAGAATTGTGAATAATTAATTATTAACGTGTAAAATTAAACATGTGTTTTTGGAAATTTTAGCATAAAATATTGTGAAGATTTGTCGGAAAGTCTAACAACCATTAGAAGCAAGAACTTGATTTGCCTAACTTGCCTAACTTAGACCCCGTACTATATGTTCATTTTAAAAATAGTCAGCTTAAAAACCACAATTATTGGGCGACCTTGTTCAGTGTACGACTCTGAGAGGCCTCTTTTTTCTGTTCCTTATCAAATCGTGAAGTAATAAATTTGTCACAAATGGTTTAACTTCAATTCAAATATAAAAGTGATTACAGAGCACAATGAATAATAAATTCAACCAATTTTTTTTCCTCTTTCAATGATTGGCTCCATTCAACAATGTCGGATACCCAATTACTGTGATATTTGAGTATTTATTACTGTGAATAGTAAGTCAAACCATTGACTTTTTAAACTTTTGACTTTTGACTGCAGATGAATGAAATGATGGTAATATTAGTCATTTGGAATATTTATACTGCTAGTACATCGTCAGATGTTATATCTGTAGAAGGCAACCTTGGCCTTTGGTTCATTTAAAAAAAAAATGGGAAAACTCTTGGGCTTCGCTTGAAGCCCTCTCAACCAAACGTCGGCTAGTAACACATGTTACACATATAAGAGTTGAGTACGTTAACACATACAAGTAGACAGTACGTAGTTTCCTCTTACATAGGAGCAATATTTTATTTTATTTTATTTTATTTTTGAGATGCATAGCCATATTTCGTATTAACGATATTAATGCAAAAGTTGGTAGAAAAAGAAAAACGAAGAGTGAAAGTTTTATTATCGAGTACGTCAAAATTCACAGTGTATTTATATACTTGGTATTTGGAACATAACAAACTAATTTACGATGTATCTGGGCCTTCCCTAAGCCAAAATTTCAAGAGAAATTAGGTGGTTCTCGTTTTGACACTTGATTTCCAATAGTTGTCTCTTTCGGATATTGAATATCTCAATACTGAGTACGTCAACTGGTGTTCAAGATATATGGTAAATTACTTGTTATGTGCCAAATACCAAAATATATAAACTGGTAATTTTTTTTTTTTGCTGGAGGATATAAACTGGTATATTCAAATCTTAATCAAATTATAATAATAAAAGGAAGGGAAAATTATTTAAGGACTTTAACATATCAGCCATTCTCCTAAAATTTCCAAGTTTCAACATACGCTCAAGACGCCAACTCCAACTGTCGTACGGTCTAAAATCCTATGTCAGGTCGCATGAGTAAGATTAAGTGCGACCTCTTCTGAAAGAGTTACGTGCAACCTCCTCCGAACAAGTTAAGTACGAACAGAATGAAAAGGAGACTAGTCTACGCTTCGTCAAGCGGGTAACCTACAAAGAAAGGGAAACGAAAGTTTCTCTTTAAAGATCGATCAGTCATCTCATTTAAGTGATTACCCAGTTATATTATTATTCAAATTGTATTACCCAATTATATAGTTACCTATTCTCACAATTAGGAAACATTGAACTATCCTCATCTATATAGAGGGAGTTCAATGTTTCAGTGAGGGGGGATCTGAGACTTTTTCTGATCTTGGGAGGCTGAGGAATTTTTGAGAGATCTTTTTTAACTCTTTCTTCTTCTTTCCAGACAACACATTGTAATTGAGTTCTTGTAATTCTCCAGAAAATAGTGAAAAACAATGGACGTAGGCTCATCTTTTTTGGGGCTGAACCACTATAAAATTATTGTCTCTTTATTTGCTCTAGTTAATTACCCTTATTCACACAAGCCACTTCTTACAATTTTTTCTAAATTTATTGTTGACGAAACCTCCATCAACAATTGATACTAGAAGGAGAGCAATTCCGGCAGAAAATTTTATCCATTCCGTTTCTTTTAATAATGGCAAATACCAGAAACATTACCAGAGTCACCAGAACTAGCCAAAACCAACTGTTGGAGCAGTTTCCACTGGCTATTCACATGTCGTGGAACCGCTGATGTTGTATCTTCCAACTATCTTCGTATCCTTGCTATTTCAAAGTGCTCCTGGCTTCAGGTAAGGTCGGAGAGGCGGGGGCGACCACCTGCAAAGACTCTCCGATGCTTAAGTCAGTAGTTTTTCTTAGTAGCCAGGATTTAGTTTTTCTCTGTATGAGTATATATTCTTTCTTCTCATCAACTTTTTTAGATATCTCTTTTTTTGTGCATACATGCCCCCTTTTTGGGCGCTCATCGCTTATAAATGTAGTCCTCGGCTATGAATCTCATGATTCTCAATCTCATGACAGAATACCTTCTCACATCTAGACTTACTTCGGAGATCACGGGCCATGATTATCGTGATTCGCCTTGTATCATCGAGGACTGATTTCCGCCGTCCTCTATGGACCGAGTCTATTAGGGGTGAGACTTTTGACAAGCCACCGTTCTGTCAGGTCGGTTTGTCCAATGCGCGTACCTTATTCAAGATCGCATTAGATGTCTTGTCTAGTTCTGGAAAAACGCGTAACCGTTCAGGGATCTTCTGGAGGAAGACCCCTGAACCTCCTGACCTCTAGCTGTGGAAGTAGGGAATGAGTTCGCCCGGACTGGTCTAGGGTCTAGGATGGAGCGATTTGGCCCATGACAGCCCACGAGACTATAAAGTATCACATGCAACTCGCGTGGCTTTAGACTGGTCATTCTAGACATGTAACAAATAATGTATGCCCTTTGTGGCCTGTTTTGCCACGTAATCGTCCATGTGGCACGTGGTCTAAGAACGGGCTCCACACCAACCCCAAAGCACTGCTACTGCACAGGTAGACCCTACTCAGGATTAGCCTACTGTGACCGTATCAGAAAACCTTGCTCAGAGACAAGATCGTATGGAGGAGACACTGGTGAACCTTCAGCAAATCACTAACCAGATCAATGACTCCCTACGGCGACTTACTGAAGGACATATGGTGACCCCACCACAGCACAAATATCCCATAGAACGTCCTACTCAACTACCTGAGAAAGGAATACAGATCCTAGAGACAAGGAAACTCGACCAGCCAAGAACCCAGCAAGAGCGTCATGAAGATCGCATCTCCAAGGGAAAAGGCAAGGTCACAAACTTGCCTCTAGAATCTGGTACAGAGAGTTCAAGCACTAACCGTGATCGTGGACAACCTTCTTGCAAGTCAATTGGTAATCAAGATCGCTTAAACAGTGAACAAAAACGTTAATCAAGAAGCGTCTTCGAAAGAATCAGTAAAGAGTTGAGACAAAATCCTACAGACCTAAGACAACACTTAGAGCTGCAACGTAATCATGAACGATCCGTATCGCATCATAACGACCAAAGCTGATCTCGTTGCACTATTTCACTGCATTCCTCTCGCAGATCCCAGAAGACTCTACCTGATCAACCTGCCATACATCGAGATAATTATCAAAGGCCGCTCTTGCTGGCAGCAAGAGATAATGCCCTCTCTCCGAACGTAGATGTTCACAATTTAAGGATCGCATTAGATGCACTTGCTGGTTGGGACGATGAGCTCACTGATGGGTATCGTCAATCGCCATTCAGTGAGGAAGTTCGAGCTGCTGCCCTACCTATTGGATTCAGACTTCCTACCGTAAACACTTTTGATAGGAAAACTGATCCACAGGACCATATGGACCACTTCAGCAACCTGATGGAACTCCATCATGTCAATGATCATGCACGTTGCAGATATTTTGCTGTAACTCTTTCAGGAGTAGCAAAGAAGTGATTTTGAGGACTCAAGTCCGGCTCAATCTTGTCCTGGCAACAACTTCAGACGGCGTTCTTGAGACAGTTCTAAGCTGCAAAGAATTTTACTGTTCTTCTTGTTAGTTTGTCTGTAATTCGACAAGGTCCAGAGGAAACCCTACGATCTTATCTCAACCGATTCATCTCAGAGTTAGCAAAGGTCAATAACCCACCTGAAGGGGGAGTTTAACTCTTATGATAACTGAGGTGCGACCAGAAACTAAACTCTAGGAGGAATTACTTGAGTGAGAATGTAGAAATCTCGAATACTTCTACCGAAGAGTTGGTCGGCATCTGAGGGTAGAATCTTCGCACAAGAATCTTTAAAAGACAGAGAAAGGAGGAAGGAAAGATGCTACTAAAGAAGCAATCATGACCAACAATAACGGTAATAAGAAAAACAAAAGGAGTAATGAACAATTGGCGGAGAATCAGCCCAGGACTAAAAAGCAAGAGATTTTGAGAGCTCCCATGAGGTTCAACAATCATACCGAATTAAACGCACCCATAGATCATATCTATGCGGTCACAAACCAGCATAAGTGATATCATCAACCGGAACCAATGAAACGGGACAGAGCAAAGCACGACCCCAACAAGTTCTGCCGGTATAACAATGATATTGGATATGACACCAATAATTGCTACGCCTTGAAGGATGAAATTGAAAGATTGATTAAAGAAGGGCGACTGCGGCAATACACCAGGTAGATTGACGAAAGGCGAGAAGAAAATCATCAACGTAGGAGCGACCTACCAGCGTCTTGTCAATATGATGTTTGCAAAATAAATTAGCAAGACAATGGAGGTATATGTCGACGACATGATGGTGAAGTCGGAGAAAACCGAAGATCACATCAAGCATCTTGATGAGATCTTCAAAATTCTCCAGAAATATCAAATGAAGCTGAATCCCAAGAAGTGTGCATTCGGGGTAGGATCTGGAAAATTTCTGGGTTTCATGGTCAATCAGCGAGGCATTGAAGCTAACCCTTAGAAGATACAAGAATTGATCGATATGTATTCTCCTCGTAAACCCAAGGATGTACAGAGCCTAGCAGGAAGAGTGGCTGCACTGAGTCGGTTTGTATCCAGGTCAACTGATAAATGCCAATTGTTCTTTGAAGTATTGAAAGGATCAAAGAGGTTCGAATGGACGAGAGAATGCGAGCGGGCATTCCAAGAGTTAAAAACACACTTGGATTCTCCTCCACTCTTGTCGAAGCCAAACCCAGGAGAAGAATTATGCTTATATCTCGCTGTTTCAAAATATGCGACGAGTGCTGCATTAATTCGCGAAGAGGAAAACATACAACAACTTGTTTATTATGTAAGTAAAAGATTACTTGGTGCCGAAACTAGATACCCAAAGATTACTTGTTGAAGTTTGTTCCTGTTGGATTTCTTGTATCGCCAAGCATCGAAGTTGAATCCCAAGTAACCATGCCAGTCGATGAAAAACCATCGTGGATGGATCCTATAATGCAATATTCACAAAATGGCAATCTTCCTGAAAGTAAAGACGATGCAAAGCGACTCCGCATGAAGGCAGCCCACTATATCATTCACGATGAGAAGCTTTATCGAAGAAGTTTTAGCTCGCCATTATTATTATGTGTCAATGATGAAAAAGCACACTACATTCTGAGGGAAATTCCCGAAGGAATATGCAGAAATCATTCTGGGGGGCAAGCACTTACAAACAAGATTCTTCAACAAGGGTATTTTTGGCTGACTATGAAGAAAGATACAATGGAATTTGCTAGGAGGTGTGATAAATGTCAACGGTTTGCGACTAGTCCTAGAATACCACATGTTCCTTTAACTACAATGACTAGTCCATGGCCATTTACTGTTTGGGGAAATGATATTATCGGGATGCTTCCATTAGCACGGGGTGGATTGAAGTATGCGGTGGTCGCAGTTGATTATTTCACAAAATTGACAGAAAATGAAGCCTTGAGCACTATTTCCTCAAAGAAGATGATAGATTTTTTTTACAAATCTATAATCTGCCGTTATGGTATACCGCATACTATAATTTCTGATAATGGGAAACAATTCGACTGTGATGAGTTCCGTAACTTCTGCAATAACTTGGGCATCAAGAAGAGTTTCTCTGTTATTATTCGTCCACAAGCCAATGGGTTGGTCAAAGCGATAAACAAAATACTTAAACAGAATATAAAACGAAACTGGAGGAGCATAAAAGAGTATGGCCAGAAGTACTTCCAGGGCTTATCACACCACTCAACGAACCACTACTGGAGAGAGTCCATTCTCTTTAGCTTATGGATATGAAGCAATGATTCCAGTTGAAATTGGTGCGAGCTTTCTACGATGATTTGTTTATGAGCAAGATTAGAATGATGTATTAATGAGAATTAAGCTTGATTTTTTAGAAGAAAGGCGAGAACAATCTCAACTTCTTATCGCATCATATCAACAATGCACTGCTCAATATTTTAACTCTAAAGTCAAAAGTAGACATTTTGAAGTTGGTGATCTTGTCCTTCGAAGAGTTCTACCTAATAATAAAGAGCATGGTGCTGGTGTATTTAGACCTTCCTGGGAAGGACCTTATGTTATTGACGTCGTCATCCGACCTGGGACATACAAGTTAGCTCGCATCGGCGGATAAAAGATCGAACATACTTGGAATGCAGAACAACTTCATCGTTATTATCAATGAATCTTCATATATATCTTCATGTATTTTTCAAACGGCTTCTTGTATCTTCATTATTTCGTCATTCGACATCATTCGTCAATAATATTTCTTCGGCTATTACTTCAACTTCATTTGATTCATCTCTTATAGTTCTATGGCAGTTTTCGGACACCATAAAACTTGGGGGGTAGTGGAATCTGAATATTATCTCCTACTTGCTTCCTAAGGGACTATGCAAACGTCCATTTAGAGGAGTTGGAATCCTAGGATTTTCTCCTCGCTTCATGTCTTAGCATGTTGTATTACGCAATTTCCTACCTCGAACAACAAAGTAACTAAGCAAAACGATCATTGTTCGATGTGATATATTGCTATATTTACATTTTGCCATGAAACTTTTGAAAAACAAGTATTGAGTTTGCATCACTCATACTTACTGTTTTCTTAAGTGACCTAACCTATCCTAACACTTAAAACTCATTTTAAGTTAGTTAGATTCAAATCGCAAAAAGCGTACCGATCAGTCACCTAGTGATTGACTACTTAGTTATATTACAATGTTGTTTTGATTATTTTGCAGGAATATGTCTAACAAGAAAAACAAAAACATTTATTAAAAAGCTCGCACCAGTATACAAGTAAAGAGAGAAAAAGGGGGCCAAGCCCGCATTGTTCTAAAAAAAAATGGATACAAATATAAATATGTTTATGCAGAAGTGCTCGCACCGCCATCTCCAGTTTTGGTAGTATCCTCTCTCCAACTTCGGACAAGCTCGACCACGTCCTCGCTAAGGATAGAAAAGTCGAAGTCCGGATGCTCGAGGAATATGTTAAAAATAATGGTCGACGAGGCGATGTCACTGACTTTATCTTCGAGCTCTTTGACTTCAGTAGCCTTGAACTCTTCAATAGCCTTGTGAACCACCTCTGTTGTAGCTTCTTTTATGCGATCCGGATGCTCGGAGATAGTTTTCTCGAACTCTTTGACTTTCTCTCGAGATTCTTCTTCTCGAGCTTCTTCTTGGCTAGGCCTTCGAGCAACTGTTGCCTCTCCAAGTCAAAGGCTTTTTTCTCCTCCTACTGAGCTTTCTCCGAGTTCTTGAATGCTTAGGTTATCTCTTCGACTTTTTCGGTCTTTTCCGAACATTTGAGAACTGGGTCATGCATCAGGACAGCAGCAGCCGCAGTCTGAAAAATATAACTGTTAATACCAAGAAATAATACATTGAAGAGAGAATAAAATGTGCTTACATTTGCCAACATCCTCATTGAAGAACCGAAGGCAACCTTGGTAGATCATCGCTTCATCCTCTCCCAGCCCTCCTTGGAAGTGAAGCGATCAATGAATGCTGCGCTCATTCCAGCCTTCTCCAGTAATTGATTAAGGAGTGCGAAGAGCTCCTCATCCTTATCTACCAGGTTTGGTTCCGAAGAGGTAGCGGTCTCCTTGGATGGTTCGGGATGACTCATTGTTTGAGGTTGTGGAGGAGGTGAGCATGCCGGGATGTCCTCGAAGGCGACTTTTCGTTTTTTGAAAGTGTCGACCTTCTCTTTCCCTTTCGATGACGGAGTGCTCTTGGGTGTCTTAGATTTTTCCATAGACCCGAGAGTGGAAGGTGATGCTCGCAGGCTGCTACCAATACCCATCTCTGTACTGATATATCAGCAAGCGAGATAACATAATACAATAATGATTAAGATGTATATATATATATATATATATATATATGATTACCTTCTTGCTGTTGAGGAGCTAGTGGTGATGCTGTTTCTGGAAACGATGGTTCCGAAGTTGAAAAGGTGGCAAGTGCTTTTCGTTTCCTAGGTTTGGAAGACGAGGCACTCTTATCCGTCTGCTTCCTCGGCTTCTTTTTCTTCGAGCTCGAAGGTCTGGACAAACGGACGGTGGGGGCAGGGAACACGGCTCTCTTTGGAAGCAAACTGCAAGCGACCAAGTTCTTGGAAGTACCAAGTACCTTCCAATCAAATTCCTCAATTGGAAGGTCGTTGATTTTGTACACCCTTACGAGCAGTTCCTTGAAAAGTCCGGGTTGTTCCCTGTAGTCTGCGATGACATACAAGTGCGATCTGGATAAATATAATACAGAAAAAGGCGATAAATTAAAAAGCTACCTACCAGGATTCTGAAAGAAGCCGTTATCCGCATAGTCAAAGTAGAAAAATGGATTTTTCCTTTTTCTCATATTGTTGCGAACCCCGTAGATCGTTTTTATTGCCTGGTTCGACCACTTGCTCGCATAAAAGAAGCCAAAATCTGATGGGTTTGATTTCACTTGGTAAAACCAAGCGAACTCTTCAGGAGTGGGGGTATCTAAACCTAATTTGTGGTAAAGTATGTACAAACCTACCATATATCTATATGTATTTGGAGTCAGTTAAAAAGGGACGACCGTATAGTAGTCGATGAAAATTTTATGTATGGATGGAGTGAGAGGTGGACATCGCATTTGAGAATTGCTTCAAAAAATGAGGCAATTTCGCGTGGTGGTGTATGTGGTCGATTGAATTCCATGGGAAGGTGAAGAGGGATGGCGATCTTATATTTGCACACGATTTTGCTAAGCTTGTTTGTTATGCAACTTGTCCTTATATTGGTACATGACTAATTCCCCTCTATGTATTGATAGCCCGTTGTGAAGGCAGGGACATCCCTGGTATGCCGAGGCCACTGGTCCTGAGGAAGGTCACCTATGCGAGGACTATTTTGCCTGATCCCAGTTATCTCTATCTCGGGTTCTGGCTCAAGGTAATCTTCAAGGTTTATGGAGCTAATACTGGAGTTCTCAGATTCTTCTAAGAATGCATTCCCTTCCCTAAAATCCTCACTACTAGACATCTGAAAAGAAATACGGATGGGTTTAGTCCTATGCGAGGATCAAGGATCTTCGCTATATGCAAGCAAATTTTGGGGGTTCACCCTAGGATTGTATTAATAAGCGAGCTCATCGGATTTTTTTTAATCAAACTGCGGATTCATAAAAAATTGCTCGAGCAGTTCGTCAAAAATAAATAAATAAATAGGGTTTCAAACCCTAAAAACTCTTTACGAGTTCGTCTTTGTCCATTGTCTAGAAAAGAATCTATTCTACGAACTGGTAAAGGGGATCTGAAAAATTCTCATTCCATTCCATCCGAATGTGGGATGGGTTCTTATTCAGGTCATTTGGACTCCACAGTTTATTTCAATTCCTAGAAATAAAAACTGAATAAGTTTTTTCGAGACAGACAAAGAACAATAGGAGAGAAGAAATATACTAACCTTTCTTCGAAAACAGAGGAATTGAGATATGGTTTGAAGGATTGTGGTAACTCCGTCGAAGAAGATACTGGAACTGTATGAACTGAAGAACGAAATGACGCTGAAAGGGTTGCTCTATAAATACTGGGTTTTAGAAAGATGGAAGGCGATAGAGTTTATAATGAAGAAGCGGATTGATTTCCGATATTTGTCGCTCAAGCATCGCTAAATCACAACCGTAGATCAAGGTATTTAATTTTCAGATCTAAAGGCCGAAATTCACGCGGGATTTAATTTTTCCAAAATTTAACCGATATCTTGTTAGAAATTTGAAACGATTTGATTTGAGACGACAGCTGGCATCATCGCTATCATTAAGTCTCCTAGAGTTTTGCTATTCTTCTTAGAAAAGGCGATACATGTTTTCATCTGTCAGAAAAAGGTGCGTGTGATCTTGAAAAAGGTGAGATTTGAGATCCGGCGACTCTTCGACTCTTCAAGAGTTTCTAGCCTAGGTCATGATATCGCATTTTTTAAGCTCGCACTTACATTAGAATAAAGCTCCATTTTTGTCCTGAAGAACTAATGGAGCTGGGGGGGTAATTGTTGTACGGTCTAAAATCCTATGTCAGGTCGCATGAGTAAGATTAAGTGTGACCTCTTCCGAAAGAGTTACACGCGATCTCAACCGCATAAGTTAGTGCGACCTCTTCCGAAAGAGTTATGTGGACCTCCTTCGAACAAATTAAGTGCGACCCGAATGAAAAGGAGACTAGTCTACGCTTCGTCAAATGGGAAACCTACAAAGAAAGGGGAATAAAAGTTTCTCTTTAAAGATCGAGCAGTCATCTCATTTAAGTAATTACTCAGTTATGTTGTTACTCAAATTGTATTACCCGATTATACAGTTACCTATTCTCATAATTGGGAAATATTGAGCTCTCCTTATCTATATAGAGGGAGTTCAATGTTTCAGTGATGGAGGATCTGAAACTTTTTCTGATCTTAGGAGGCTGAGGAATTTTTGAGAGAACTTTTTTAACTCTTTCTTCTTCTTTCCAGACAACATATTATAATTGAGTTCTTGTAATTCTCCAGAAAATAGTGAAAAATAGTGGATGTAAGCTAATCTTTTTTGGGGCTGAACCACTATAAAATTCTTGTCTCTTTATTTGCTCTAGTTAATTACCTCTTTTCACACAAGCCACATCTTGCAATTTTTTCTAAATTTATTGTTACTAAAACCTCCATCAACACCAACTAACATAAGTAATATGTTATTAATCTTATCCAAGTGTGCTCGTTCCTGACATGCATACTAATTGTGCCTTTTTATTGCCTAATCGTAAATGTTTTTCAGCTTGTGTTATTCTTGTGCCTATTTAATGCTCTTCTCCTCCTCTTGCGATTATGCCATATGAGGAAATTTGATTTTTTATGGTATTTTTTCAAAAAAAATTGAAATCCCGGAATTTGAAATTGTTCTGAAAAATCCCAGATTTAATTATAGCAATACCACTTTTAAAAGTATTTAGAAACATACCACCTTTTATTTATTGATGAGATACTTAAGGTAACTAGTGAGTTACCTGAGGTAACTTGAACAGTTACTTCAAATAACTGAATTGGTTACTCAAAGTAATCTAACTGGTTACCTCGAGTACCATTGAAAAATACCAAATTTAAAAAATGGTATTTGTCTAAATATTTGTTAAAAATGTTATTTGTCTGATAATACTTTTAAAAGGGATATTTTTCTAAATTAATCTGGGATTTTTCAAAAAAATCAGTCCATGCGGGATTTTTCAATTTTTGGTATCTTGGGCCTGGAATTTTGTAAATAGCCCATGCCTTATCCATACTTGATCTTTGGGTTTCTGGGGTTAAAGCCTTTGGACTCTTTGGTGTCTGGGCTTAAAGTCATTAGGGTTTTATTTAGGGAGTTTGACATCGGAATGGACATGACTAGTTGTAATTTTTACTCAGGTGAGTGTTCTGAAAAATGACATTTCTAGTATTACAGTGTCGTCACACAATTTTTGACAAGAAAATTGTGACTTTTTAGGACTAATTAACAGTCATAAATTATGTGATTTTTCGTCACGTAAAGTCACACAACAATGTAATACTCTAACTAAGCATGGTTTTGTATCTTGATTGTCTATCTTCAAGCTTGATTCTTTGATTAATTTGAGTTAGAACCTTTAAAGCTATTTTACTTAATACTAAATTGAAATCATTAATACCAAATCAAATGTTGTTATCTTCAAAATAAGAGAGTAAAATTGACCCTTCAATTTCTCAACATTTGGTTCATGTGGTAAATACAACTTTACTCCCATTTTTGCCTTTCAGAAAAGCTCCTTTTATTCTATTCCTAGCATCAGTTCTCTAAATATCATCAAGAACAACGAGATAACGCTTATCCTCCAACTCATCCTTAATCAAATTAATCAATTCATATTCTTAAAACTTCTGCATAATTGACTTTTCATTATTCATTTCTTCCAAAAAATCTCTCGTCTGTTTACTTTTCTCCGATCTTTACCCTACATAATTGATGCAGCGTGTCATGAGTTCAAGTTTTTCGAGCACTACAATTGAAATAAGTGAGAATTGGAGTTTTTGGTAAACTGGCTGCAGTTTTTGGTCTACCGCCACAGTGTACGACCTAATAATGATCTGCTGATTTTTCATCCAAAATAGTGACTTTCTCTTCGTAAGAATCAGTAGATAAGATCGGTCTACCGTTAGTTTTCGGTAGACAGAATCGGTCTACTACTCAATCTACTACTCAGGCTACCGATGATAATCTTTAACTATAGAATTATAACTTTTTAAAAATTAATCAACGATCACAATCTGTGTAGTGACCCTAGTATGATACTATTAGAAAAATTCATTTTCAAAACTCCTTAAAAAGTCATTTTAGTGCAAATCACTATTAGTCCGGTCCATTTCCCATTCTATTTATTTGAATTCTTTTATATTTCCCTTTATTTATTTATTTTTTAAAATCTATTTTCAGTGTTTTTCTAATTGTGAAAATTTTTTTTGACTCTAATGAATGATACTTATGTTAATTGATAGCAGTAATTTGGACAAAAATGACCTTTTTGAAGAGTTTTGAAAAATGAATTCTCATTCTATTATAGTGTTGTGTGATTAAGGTTATATAATCTTTGACTATAGAATTATAAGTTTTTAAGAACTAATCAACGGTTACAATCTGTGTAGTGACCCTAACGTGATACTATTAGAAAAATTCATTTTCAAAACTCCTTAAAAAGTCGTTTTAGTCCGAATAACTATTAGTCCAGCCATTTCCCATCTATTTATTTGAATTATTTTATATTTCTCTTTATTTATTTATTTTTTAAAATCTATTTTTAGTGTTCTTCCAATTGTGAAATTTTTTTTGACTCCGTTATATTTAGAGATATCAAATGGGTCGTATCATGTCGACTTCACTCGTAAAAGACAAGTTCGCTCGTGCCTCATGTCGTGCTTAGCACGACCTAACAAAATATTGTGTCGTTAGTGTTGACCCAAGTTTTAAAACTTTAAGCCCAGTACTGTCTACAGGCACAAGCACATCTTTTATTGTGCTCGTGCTTGTGCTAGGCCCTTATCGTGCCGAATATAATATAGCCAAACGTGCTAACGTATCTTTTTGCCCATCTTCGATCGATCTATTTAATTGTTGTGATAGTCAATATTTTATGAATTTTTAAAAATATTTAATTAAATAATTATATTTAATTTAAAATAATAATCAAAATATGTAATAA
This sequence comes from Parasponia andersonii, assembly GCA_002914805.1. Lineage (NCBI taxonomy): Eukaryota > Viridiplantae > Streptophyta > Magnoliopsida > Rosales > Cannabaceae > Trema > Trema andersonii. The sequence continues at coordinate 469,078 of JXTB01000173.1, forward strand.
ACCCAAAATTATTTGAAAAGAAAATATTCAATTAAAAATCGCTAATGCAAAATTATTTTTAAAAGAAAGAATAAGAAAAATAAATTTATTAATAAGTAAAAACTGAAAAAATATGCAAAGTTTCTATATAAATAATATAACAAATAAAAATAAATATTTTAAAAGTACTTAGGGTCATGCATTTCGTACTTTTTGGGTCGCGTCATATTTGTATAATGCTCGTCATATTTGTATAATGCTCGTGCTCGTGATTAAAGTCGTGTATTACTTAGCTAGTTTATAATGCCCAAAAATTAAAATCGGACACAGTCCAATATCCCGTGTTGTGCTTAGCATGGCCAAAAATCATAGTATGGATAGTTTCGTGCCGTACCCTCATGTTAAATGGGCCTAATTATGTTGATATCAATTATAAAATCTAAAAATTATGAAACACTTATTATGATTACATGTTAGATAGAGCTAGTTAATTGTCATCATGGCAAAAGACCAAAATATAATAAAATTACTTCTCGGTCCTGTTAAGTAAACTCACTTAACCCGGAAATAATATTATATGACCATATCCTTTCATCGCTGAATTCGGATAAGGGCCCATAAATAAATGAGTAAAAAAAGAAAAAAGCCAAAATTTCAAATCCTCCCCGTCAAAAAAAAAAAAAAGTGCCAAACCACAAAAGTGTTAGTTCTGTTTTCTTGTTCTTTCTTTCCACTCTCTTTTTATTTATTTATTTATTTTTCTCTGAGAAATAGAAAAGGACGACTTAAAGTTATTGCAAGCAGTTTAGGACGAACGACTGAGATAAAATTAACAGACGACACAAAAGTGAAAAGTCTATTATTACAAACATGGTCTGAAAGCAACAAGAACAACCGACTGCAACCAGAGAGAAACAGGGGAAGGAGATAATAGCAGCTCTAAGAATCTACCCAAGGGAGAAAACTAGTCCATGAAATCTCCTCAACTAGGTTATATATCTCTCGATAGTAAACTACAACAAAGAGTACACCCCAAAATAGAGGTTTGATTTCCTACATAATCAATTTGCCATACATAATCAATTCGCCATGCTCTCTTCATAAGCAAGCTTCAAAGGTGTTGGAACTGTTCCCTCCGTGGTTAAGTATTTGGACAACCTCCGCCACTCCTGCAGCAATTTCCTTCTGAATGGCACTGTCAGGCATATCGAAAGTCCTCCTTCTCATGGAAAGTGATTTCCCAGGCTGCGGATCCACCACATCAAGCATTGCTTCCAGCTCGTCCACCATTGACCGTTTTGCAGCTCGCACCATCACATCAGCTCCCTAATACAATGCAAAGCATCAGAGTCCCATTGAAAGAACAAGATCCGGTAATTCACTGATTACAAACACATTTTAGCAGAAGAAATGAGAAGTGGTGCAGTAAATCAGAGAACTGAGTTACAGTTTCATAGCTTTTATTCTTGCTTCAAGGAAAGAGATCGATTAGGAATGGTTCAAACACTCCAATCCCATAAAAGTTTGGTCATTGTTGGAAATGATGTGCCTAAACAGAAATGACAGTCCTTCGAATTACCTTCCAACGTGGTCGTATCAAAGTGATTCAACAAGAGATCATTTTCATTTAGTTTCCTAAGCAACTCTTCCCCGATGGTAAAATACTGTTTCCTTTAACTGTCTGAATCACTTATCTTATCCATATAGTCCCAAAAGTGGTCTCCATTAAGTCAAAATCAATTGTATACAGATGCAGAGTCCCGTGACCTAAAACATACCATATGCCCCCTGATCACCCTTCCTTCCCCTCCCACTGAAATCTCAAACTAACAAGAGAAATATGAGTAGCATAGCAATATTCTGGAAGTTATAAACATGTATCATCTTACATAATAAAGAAAGAATAAGGTTTATCGTTGCTTAAAATTCCATGAGAATAGCTATACATATCCCGGTACTAATAAAACATGTCTATATTTCACAAAAAAAATCAAACGGATTATGAGCTTCACACACAAAGGGAGAGACATTGTACCTCAATAGCATCAACAGTAAGGAGCAGGACAATGATTTTCTCCGAGAACCTTTGACGCTCCTCAGCATCACGAGCCACAAGACGGCGGTAAGAGACGTTATTGAACAATCCTCGGATCTCCTTCAACTTGGTCTTGGCAACTGCAAGATCTCGAAGGGCACGAAGAGCCTGTGATCTACGAATCAGATAAGCTCTGAAGCTTATCTGGATCGTGATTGCTGCATCTTGAGGCGACAGTTCTTTCTTCTTACCCTTATTATTCTTAGCTCCAATTCTCTTGGCAAAAGCCTTCCTCCAACCACCCCAGAAAAAAAAAAAATCATCGTCTTAGAAACTATATAATAAAAGACAATATCATCATACATTTGGGTGATTGGGTCCAATAACATGTAATTATCCGCCATAATACTAAGTGGGGCACCAAAATTATAGCACTAGTACAAATGTTTTTGCAAGAAACTATTAATTTCCAATTATTAAGCGATGTTAAATGTCTAAGCTCAATCAATTCGTTTTCTAAAGCGGACCCATACAAACAACAAATATTCATTAAAGCAACATACATTACAAGATGGAGGCCCATCATACTCCAAATAAACCCAACAACACAGGATAACACGAGACACTAAAAGTACTAAACCAATGGTTCAAGTGTAATTACGAATATACGTTACGGTATACCTGTCTCAATACCACAGCCCGATGATCAGCAGCCTCTTCAATCTGCACCAGACGCGTGGCATACCCATCCTTATCACACTTCTTCTTCGTCTTCTTTTCCTTCTTCGATTCCCTGCGGTCACGTGCATCACCACTCGATGCTTTGAACGTGTACTTCCGCGAGATCCGACCGTCCGATCCATTCCCTTCAATCTCAGCCGTCAATTTGTACGTCTTCCCGCACCCTTCCGTATCTTCCTCCTCCTTCCTCCCCTCTTTGATCTCCGCCGTCCACGTGTACTTCCGATCGCCAACGACGCCCTTGATCCTCGCCAGCCGATCGAACCTCGATTCCAACTCGCTGACTCGGTCACTCAGGCTCCGCACGACAATGTCGCCCCCTAGCCTCTCCAGTCGCTGAATCCTCCTGTAAGACGAAAATGACGGCGTTCGGTCAACTCGGATCAGGTCGGTGACGCTGTCGAAGAGCTCGAAGGGGCTAGGGCTAGGGCTTATCAGGCCGAGGCCGAAGCCGAGCTCGTACTCCTCCAATTCGTCGAGAAACGAAGGGAGGGCTAGGGTTTTGGGAGCGAAAATGGAGGTTTCACGGAGGAAAACGGGGGAAGAAGAGGGGAAGTAGCTGTACGGCTCAATGAGCTCGATTGTTCTGCGTCGACTCATGATTCAACCCACTGAGTCAAGGGGGCGAGTTAGGGTTTTTGGCAGTGGTGGAGAGAGAGAGAGAGAGAGAGAGAGAGAGAGAGAAGTAATTGGCTGTGATGTGATCCAGTGATGTGTGCTGAAGATGTTGATGGGGCGAGTCTTAAACAAGCGAGTGAGGAAGGAGACAAATTTTGGGGTGTGTACGAGGAAGGTCAAAAGGTCAGTGCCAGGGGTAAAAGTGGGAATTTAGCGTGTGAAAAGATCTGCTTTTAGCCGAAATTGGCAATGAAAGGAAAGTTTCGCCGCGTAATTAGGGCACCGAATGGACGAAAATGACCGTGGGATTGGGCGGAATTTACTTGAGATAAGAATCTTATCGGTGCGATTACAGCTTGGGGGCATAGCAGGTTACTTTCTGATTTGTGACCCCACGTGACTCATTTTGATGTACGCGGAATCTGGCTCCTTCCAAAGTTGCTCAACTTGCAAGGGTCCGCGCTGGGCCTTAAAGCCCATACACTTGGTCAAATTATGTGTCAGTCAAATTATGTGTCGCATTAAAGTTTTGTCAGTAAAACACCTAAAAAATAAATAATTTAGTCATTAACAATGCAATCAAACTCAAGCACCTCTTGGGTACATGTTATATGATTCGAATTTTATCGTAAGGAGTTAGAAACAAATTTAGGCGGTATATGATTCGAATTCGAATTCTATTATAAGGATTGAGAAATAAATTTAAGTGTTTAATATATGATTTAAATTTTATTATAAGGATTGAGTAACAAATTGTGTAGAAAATTGAAAGGGTGTTACTTCATCGCAGGCATTTTGAATGATATATAGCACCAGTGTGCTCACTATTTGGAGTTTCTTGTTGTTTGTCGAAACCATGCAAATGTAAAATCGTATTCCAAAAGAGGAGACCAACAAGCCTGGTTTTCGCAAGGTGGTGTTAGGACGAGTCCCATCTTTCATTTTCTTCCCAACCCTTATCAAACAAGATTAAAAAAACACACACCGAAAAGAACACAAAGTTTGAACTTGAATCAGAATCATGTGGTAATGTATTAATAACTAATGCTAATTTTTCTCACACCTGTTATGAATTATATCTTTGGTGACACACGATCATACCACATAGGGCCCATTAAATTGTTCTCTCTCTCTCTCTCTCTCTCTCTCTCTCTCTCTCTCTCTCGCATAGTTTAAACTTTTAAGGTAAGCCCATTAAATTGTTCTCTCTCCCTCCCTCTCTCTCTCTCTCTCATTGTTTAAAATTTTAAGTTTGTACCTCCGAAAAAAAAAAATTAAGTTCTTTAAATTAAAGTTGAAATTTCATTACTAACATTCAAGAGTTTCAGTATATGAACTTCTTGTTATCATCTCTCAAAAAAATAAAAAATCTTGTTATGAAATATATGCATCTTTTTTAAGTGAAAAGCTATTGGAATTTTCACTTTAAGAGGGGGAAAAAAAGCTATGGGAATTTTGAATGCAGAATCTGAAAATTTCATGTAACGATATATATATATATTAATGGCAATGTCATATGACGGTAATATTATAACTTCCTTTTCTTGCTTTTTTTTCTCCCCCGGCCCTTATTATTATTTTTTTTGGAGGGGGAGGGGAGTATTTCCTTTTTCAAAAAAGGAGCAAGTTTTCCCAAAAGCAATAACAATAATAAGAAAGTTCTTCTTAAAAAAAAAACAATAATAATTAGAAAGGTCACTTTCCTTTTTTTTTTTCTTTCATTTAATAAATAAAAAAAAAAAGAAAAGAAAAGAAAAAAGAATTTTTTTTTTCTTTTTCATTGGATCGTTATGGTGGAAATAAGTAAAGAGAAAGTGGGAATTTTCAAACCAAGGCAAACCATGAACCGTCAGAATGATAAAAACTCCCCCGAGTTGTAACCGTCACTGTCCATTATCATCCAATCATATGTATCTACAATATATATATATATATATATATATATATAAACGTCACATATATTCACTCCATTCAAGATATTTTTTCAAACTGATCCACCAAAAGTTTTTCACTTTTGAAGAATATCATCAATAAAACAAAAAAAAAAAACATGACAAAGCGATATTCAATACTGCAGAAGAGACTCCAAGAACTTAAGTCCCAACTCAATGAAATATCGAGAGATAAACATAATGATGATGATGTTGAGGATCAGAATAAGATCCAAATCTTGGACTTCGAACAGAGATTGGGTTTCGTGAGAACCCTCTTATCGGCCGAAATCGCGTCTCGTCCGACCAAGCCTCACCACTTAGTCCACATGTCCCAGATATTCCACGAACTGGAGGCCGCTTATTTGGACGGCTTCAAAACGACGTCGTTTGATGATCATGACAACTCTTCCACCTGTTCTTGCACCGAATCCTGCTTAAACGACGACGGAGAGATCCAAAACGACGATGAAGATGACGGTGGCGACGGCGAAGACGAAGACGGGTCCTCCTCCTCCTCCTCCTCCTCCTCAGGCTCCCCTGTTTTCGAAGACGTCGACCCAGAAATTAATACGGTAACAATGAAGAATTCAGAAGCGGAAGACGATAATAAGCTAGCGGTGGTGGAGTTTCGTGGCGGCAAAGTGGTTTCGGTTGAGCAGGAAACGGCGTCGTTTGAGGAGAGAAAGAGAGAGAGTGATATTGTAGATGAGAAAAGATTAGGAAGAGGTGGTATTGGGTACTTCTCTGGGGGTTTGGCTAGCGGGATGGTTCTTGGCATGGCGTTAATGGGATTTGCTATGGTAACGTTTTCTGGCTGCTTTCGCTATGGTGGAGAACAATGTGGAAATTTTCTTACTCCAACTTAGATCGAACAAGTGCTTTCTTTAAAAAAAATAAAAATTAAAAAATTAAAACTGCATGTTTAATTTTGGTAGGGATTACATGTTTAATTGTTATATAATTTGGTTTGTTGAAATTTCTTTTTAATTGTTATGTAATGGAATTGTTTTGTTTATTGTTTAAGGTCAGTGTAGGGAATTCTTTTGCAGTTACAAACTAAGAAGCACTATTTTTGTCATAGTGAATATTTTGGGTTACTTGATTTTATATGATTTTTTTTTTCGGTGGATCGATATATTACCTTACAATTGGATTGAAGAGAATTCTCAATTTTCATCAAGGTTTTTAAGACAGTGTGTTTGTAGTCCCTCCCATCCCAATGTTATTTGATTCCTATCAAATTTCCAAGTTCGAATCTACATCCCTCTTTAAAAAAAAAAAAAAAAATCAAATGCTACGGCCCAAATCTAGCCCACGGTGTATCACATAAGAGGCCGACTGAAGGGCCAAAACTTGAAACCGACTGGTTTTTGACACTAGGAAGTCTAGGTGGGACACAATTTCACTCCTAACATAGCCAACGCCGAACACCTCATAATTTTGATCTTATGCTATACATATAGATATATAATTTCACATATCTATACATATATATGCATGTGTATGTACAGGTAATGTACAAAACAGTACGATTGCAGCAAATCCTCAATATTTAGGGTGGGTGTGGGGGAAAGCGGTGTTAATTATAGACACTGTCTTGTTCCTTGTGGATTTTGAAATGTACGATGCTAAAGCTTCTTATTGATGATATGTAGGGACAATCTTTTAAATGGTTATCCTAATAATTAGTGGTAAGATCTTCTTAGAAAAAAATGAACTGGTAAAAAATGATCCATATGTTAACATCAGGCAATATCATGTGCCAAAGTTACTACCTTCCTTTTTCCCTACTAATAACCAGTGATATATCAAATAATCAGCATAGTTTCAATGAGATGCTGGTATATTGTGCTTGTCTAGTTGCATTTCTACTCTGAAGCTTCAAAAATACAACTGAGCAAGCTTAGCTAGTCTCTTAATTATAGTATTGAAGAGACCATACATAGCTACTAATGGAACTCCATTAATTAATATCTATTTTTTAAGTCTCTTTATTGTGAATAGGCGGTGTCCCATGCGGTGGCTCATAGTCCTTCACCACAACATGATACTGATCTTCTACTTTATTAGTGGTGTTGAAATCTACAGCTTCTTTAACAAATAGTCCTCTCCTTCTCAGTTCCTACACACAAGTCACAACAAACAGGAACACGTTATAACTATTTCCCGTTTGTTTTTTTAATTCTGCTTCATCTAAAAATCTTCTTTTCTTTTTGTTCTCAACGTATGAAAGCACTATATAATTACTTCTCTTTCTCTCTGGGGCGCACACTTCAATTACTTACTGTTTGAATATATTGAATTCAAATAGTTTGGTTGTACGATGACTTTCAAGCTATGATCTTTTGCAATGTTCTTTTTAATAGAGACAAAACAAATTATCACCTAACAGCGAGCTTTATTTCGAAGTACTTTTTTGAAAGTGTCTGCCATGCATGCATGGCATACTGACATATGTAAGAACGAGTTCTCCAGATTATTCAAGAGTGAAAATTCATGCAAACACATCAAGCGTGCGGGACCTAGCTAGTCTGGCAACTTGCACATGCACATTCATCAAGAGTTCATGCCATTAAGATAGACCAATTACATTGTCACCCCCATCATGGACATGATGGAATCATGAAAGAGAAAGCTCATATATACATGAGCTCCATCATTCTAATCACTTCACTATTAATTATTAAATACATATATATAATACCAAGTAATTCAAAATAATAGATAGAAGCCACAATAATGAGTACGTATATTGTACATTTACCTTTATTTGTGTTGCCTTAGGCAAACCCACGTGAGATAAAGACTCAAATATCTCTTTTCCTGCATGTCCCGTCCTTATCAATACATATAACAACTTAGCATATAACAATAGTAACATACATCATAGCTAGGAACCAAAATAATACGTGTATCAATGGAAGTAGTAATTAAGTACAGATCTAGTTCTTATATTCCAAGGCTCTTTGAGTTCTTACAGCGGCATTAACCCCCAAATAAATAAATATATATAAGGCAAACGCGATCTTTGAGTCCTTTATTTATGTATATATGGTTATAGAAGCTTCTGTAGATAAGTGATAATAAAAAACAGAAGTTCAAATCTTGAACCGAGAGGGGGTTAAGATATAGTGAATGAGGAATATGATTTAGAGAAAAGTAGCAAGATTAAGGAAAGAAAAAAGTTCAGTTATGAGATGGAGGACGCGTTCTTGGTCGAGAATAGTCAGAGAAAAATCCAGGATGTCTGTCGTTATGGTTTTTGTTGTCTTGGTTCTTGGAGGGTACACGCCAAGAAACATAAACAAGAGGTCGTTTTTTAAGAAAACCACCTGAAATTTTTGCTCTTTTATGGTTCAGCGGCTCCTTAACCGAAGTACCGCTGCTCGAGTACTCCTTTACATTTTCTTGGGCGGTTGCGCCAGCATGACGTTTGTCAGCAACACTATTACCTCCCTGCTTGGTCACTGCTATTCCTCCTTTACTTGAGTCCATTTGAAGTTGAACCTTTTCCATACCCTGAAAATATAGATAACCAATGATCAAGATTAGTTTATGAACCAATACCTATTGTCTGTAACAAAAATAGGGTGAAAGATTAGTCTAAAGTAGAAAAATATTGAAGAATATACAAAAGGGTTATAAACTGATGATAAACCTTGCCAGAGTAGTGGAAGTGCTCTGCAGCAAAGATACCCTTTTGGCCACGAGCCCCGAAATGGCGAGCCTTACAAGAACCTTGTTTGGAGAGACACAGAAGGAAGATGAAAAAGCAAGATATCATCGACATGATGAGATAGATTATAAATAGTTCAAGCCGGAGGTTGGGAAATATATATGTATGCGTTATATAAAGAATTTATGTGGTGAAGAGCAGAGTAAGTCTCTCTTTCTAGTGAAATTAAGTATTAATTATAAGAGCAAATTAAGGAGCATATAAAATATAAGAGAGTCTTTATAAGAGACAAAAGAGGGTGTTCAGAAGAACATTCACGGGGAGTGACTGATGAGACTCATGAAGAAGGAAAAAGATAAGAGAATGGTGACCTTGCTTGTCTATATAAGTGAATAAGGGCCCAAAATTGAAATTGACAAACTAAGCTAGCTTTACCGCCCCTCACAAAGATATAGGAGGAGATATAGCTTTAGACTTTAGCTATATATATATATATATATTTATATATGCAGACACACACATGTACATGCTTCAATTTGTGGAGTCTGGCAACGAGAAGATATAGCCTCTGATTAGTCAAACTTTCTTTCTTTTAAGTCATGACTAATTTATTAAGCTAAACTTATCAACTAAAATGCTAAATACATTTTCACTTTTTTTTTTTTTTACATTTTTTAGTTTCACAATTTAACTAAGTTAACTGAATTTTATTATTCAATTTAATATTTTAATAATATAATAAATTATAAAAAAACCGATATATCAAATAATAAGACTGAAAAATATAAAAAAGAAATGAAACTAGCATTTCTAGAATTTTATATGCAACCGGAGCCTTTTTTCGGAGCAAAAATAATAATAATAATAATAATAATAATAATAATATGGGACGCATGCTTCCTTCGGTTGCGGAGAAGAGAATTTTGGACATTGTCGTTTTTATCAAGTTCTCTCGATGTAATGAAACATTATAGTTATTTGTGTTACAAATAATAGTTTTTGACTTGGACTCAGACAATATTAACAAAATTTAATTTGGTCTAGATTAGTCTATTATGTCACAACTTGCTGGGTAGGAATTAGTATATTTTATCGATGAGTACACATGAGATACCAAACTTTAAGGAGCATTTGTAAACACTAGACAGAGTAATAGTTTAAAAAAAAAAAAAAAGGGAACCATAGTAAGAGTTAATCAATAAGAGGAGATGTGTTCCCTAAAGTGAAAGTAAACAAAGATGAAAACAAATGTAGGATTACAAAGCTAGCTAAGACGGTTCTATTTGTTTGCTTCTGTTGAAAATTAATCTTCAAACCTTGTCGTTGGTTTCCATGCCTGTGGCTCCGTGTTTGTTGCATTTACCCCCACTTAATTCTCCTCTCGACAAATTCTTTTGCCATTAATTCCCTTATTTTATACAGTAACTAACTTCACATAAAATATTGAACTTTTGCCTTATTCAACCACAACACAAATGTGTATTTGAATAATGAAAATCTTATTCTATTTATGTACTACTCGTTGGAGTTATACATGTTTGACCAAAGTACATATGCATGTATACCAGCTACCACCAAAAAAACTGTACACCAGTGTTTGAAACCAAGCCCTCTCTATATATTGCGCACACAAAAACAATGGTTGCCAAAGAATGCATTTAACTATAATACTATCTTAACGAACCAAAGTACCATTTAAAATACTCTAACTTTTGCACCTACTAACTAATCAAGCCGAAACTAATTAAAAGCACAGAATGCATGTACAACTTCCTTTGCTAGACAAAAACAACACAACAGAGAAGTACTGTTGCTTTTACGAAATAGTACTTTCATTTGATTAATAATATTTCGTATTAAAGATCTTATCTTGGATTGCATGCATGCATGAGGAAATTTTTGGTGGGGTACCACCCTCTCAGTAGTTTTCTTTATTTTCATCTTTTTTTTTAAATTGCCAAAGCTTAAGTAAAAAGGGGCAGCAGAGGAAGACACGCACTACTAGCAGTAGATATACCCGTTGAGAAATTGATTTACTCATAAGAAGGTGGTGAATCCCAGGGTTTTCTAAACCCGGACCTGGGCAGGACCCCTGATCCCAGCAGCCTGGGAAATGATCTTGGATTGCCACGTGGCTGAGATTTATAACATGCCCTTATGAACTCTTATCTGATGCAATGCATGCATATAATTGTATGTCACCGCATATTTCAAGTAAAAGTGACTGACCGAGAGTTTAGACCACACGAAAAGGACAGCTTTGGCCTTTAAATAATAATAATAATAATAACTAACTCTTGCTAGTCATAGCGGACAGCAAAGGTCGATCATTAGATACACAATTTAGGCCATATGTCGCGCTCGCGCCTAAGGCCCTAAGCAAAATATTTGTAATGTCTCTGCTTACAATAATTGAACAAACATAAACTACTATGTACCCAAATATAAGTCGAAAAAGAGAGAACGAAATTAGATTTCAAAAGTGAAAAAGAATATTGAGATTTAGTGTTTTTTTTTTTAAATTTTAAAAAGTCGGTGCTTAGAGACGGTCCTTTTAAGTCATAACAAGCATTACAACTGTGAAGCACTGAATTATAAATTTGGCAAGGGACAATTTATAACGAATTACAAATTTTTTTTTCCAAGAAAAATTTGGATTACAAAATGGGGATTCAGGACAACAAGTCAAAGTGGGAAAATGGGTTTGAAATTGTATTGACCAATTGGAAATCGACGCGTGGATGTATTTGATCACATGTTGTCTTCGTTCTCTGGCGCTGATGGCTCCGAAAGACTGCGCGACAAAAGAGCTTAGGAGCTCGAGCTTGACTCATCGACTGCCTTCTAAAACCTCGGCATTCTCCCCGTTCGCTCGGCGCCGTTGTCTCTACGTCGCCATTTTGGTCTTTTCACAATCACAATTCAGACTTTTTTTGTTTTTTGGGTGAAGGATTGATGATCAACTGCGGGCGCGTCTATCGTAGTAATGATAGGGACGCCTCTGTTCCTTCTGTAGTACTCTAGTGAAACGACCTTTTTGCAGGCGTGCATTTGTTTTCGGTGGTTGTTGCTGCAGAATAACGAGTAACGACCATTTCGGCTTTTCCCCAGCAGAAGCAAAGACAGCGAGCTTGAAAACGACAATTATTGAGAAAAACGACAGTATTCTCCAAAAGGAAGATAATCCCATCAAAAAAGTAAATTGTTTCGAAAATAGACAATAACATACAAACTGCAAGCCCAAAACAACTATAAAGGGCATTACATTTTTTTTTTTGGGAATGAGGGGAGCTTGGAAACGACACCATTTCACAAAAATGTCACTATTTGTAAAAACGACACTTATTTGAAAAGACGACAATATCCCATCAAAAATAAAATTATCAAAAAAAAAAAAACAATGGAAGATAAAAAATAACGGTGACATACAAAACTGCGAGCCCAGAACAACTTAAAAAGGAAAATCACGTGAACAACAGATGGGAAACGACAGTATTTCACTAAAACGACAATATTTGTGAAAAACGACAATACAATTGTTTAGATAAACAACAGTTTCCTTCAAAAGAATGATTATAACAATAAAAGGAAACAATTTTTAAAAATGACGGTGACATACAAACTGCAAGCGGAAAACAACGTAAAAAGGACATTCACATGAAAAGAATATGGTGATTTATAACAGTAGTGTTCCACTAGAAACCACCCGTAAAAAGAAAAGGAGTAGTGGAGCTTGACATTTAAAGGATGGATGACTAAAATGTGATAAAAACATAATTTAAGAATAAGTCTGAGATGTTTAGAACCTTGTTGGTGCGTTCTTTCATCAACTGTCCATATGTTCTCTTCGATTCGATTTAACTCTGTTCTTGATTCCGAAGAGGGAGACGAGGGTGGCCACCTGCAAGACTCTCTGATACTTAAGTTAGATATTTTTCTCAAATGCTAAAAGAATGATGGTAGTAATAGCAAAATGAATAATAATAATCATTTTTTCTAAAAAAATGTACTATATATATATATATATATATATATATCTGTGTGTGCATGTCCTAAAATTAAGTGCGCAATCCCCCTTAATTTCAGGATCAATTACCTCATTTTCCTCGTTATATGTTCTGGAAATCGTGGAGTATGGATGCTATAACTCTCTTTGATTCGATGTTACTTATTTACCACAATCTCTTCTGATATATGCTTATACCGGACGAGATCGTGATTGTCTGTAGCTTTATAAGATGTTTCACCTCATGGTAACTGTGAGGGGGCATTAAATGCTTTGTCTGAGTCTGAGGTTGAATGTCACTTGTGAGGATGGAGAACTATAAAGTCTCGAGGGCTCTAGACCTCATGTTTGGGGCGGCTTAGAATCGGCTGACCCTTCTGAAGGTCCGTCTGATGTAGACCTCAGATGGAGCTCAGCACTAACCTTTGTGAATTTAGCAAGCCTATACTACATCATGTGAAACTAATGTGTCGTTTAAGTAGTGTCCTTAGAAGTCCGTATTGAATTTATTTATTATATCCTTTTACTTTGCCATCTCTTGAATCACATGGCAAGCATCACAAAAATAGGCCCACAACTGCCCCCATTTCCCCTTTTAATGGACTAGTGGCTATTAAAATGAGGAAATCACGTATTTGGCCCATTAATGTGAGAGGAAAATTGTGGCTTAAATCTGTCATTATATGCCAGTTACCAATTTAGTTGCATGTTTCCCCACACCTTGAATTTCAAAATTTCAAAATATTTATCTTTTATAAATTTCCCTCACACTATTCCTTTGGCGAAATAACCTTTCCACTCCTCTACTATAAAAACTGTACTTGCTCTTATTTCACTTTACCAAAATTTTCTAGGTGTGTCACGACCCAAACCCCGGGCCAGTGGCAGAAGGGGAATTTTACAAAGATGGGAAATTTCTTGATTTATTTGAAAAGTGTCAAAAGTTCTAGTTTTATAAAATGGTTCATTTAAATAAAATAATTGAAATTTCATCCCGTGAACCACTCCCATAGTTCGTATACACCATTAAACATAGATCGAATAATTATTTAAAACGCGAAATCAAATATAAATCCAAGCATCATCATCATCCACGCCAAAAATCAAACACCAGAATGGCATACGTAAGTCCACAGACAAAGATAGAATGTAGTAATCTTGGTTCAATGTTAAATAAAACCCAAACAATCTAAACACTATTACGTCATACTCTAAGTATTACCAAGATAACGAACTACAGTCAAGATGACCTCTTACTCCTCTTGATCACTAAGATCGCACTGAACACTACCTGAGGAAGAAGGTAGAGGGGTGAGCATAAAATACCCAGTAGGAAAAATAATTACCCACTCGAAAACATTTTAGTGATGGAGAATTCTTGCATGGTTAGTTTAGTCCAAAACATATATATATAATTATATATATAATCCAAACCGGAAATTCATATATATATATATATATATATATATATATATAAACAAAGTAATCAAAACCATTCAATTCATATGCACATGATACAAATCAACCCATATCCATGAGCTCTCATCCTCTCATTTGTGGAAACCCAGGATGATGACACTAAATATGCCTAACAGCCTACCTGACACCTAAGCCCATACTCGGAGGGGACACCCATGTGTCGCCTACCAAACTTGGAGGGGCAACCGAATTGTCTACGCCTGCTAAATAGGGAGGTAATCAGAAGCAACAAAACTCTGAGCAGGTTTACGGACTCTACACTGACGGTGGGGCACGCAGCGCCATACTGTAAACCCACGATGCTAACACGGTGCTCATGTATGATCCTATGACACGTGCAATATAGAACTGAAGTGTAAAAATAATCATGCTTGGGTTTTTCAATAAAATCAACATACTAGGTTTTATAGGAAAACGGGCAGCATAACGACCTTATTTTTAATATACCTAAAATAACATGTACTCAGAAAATTTCTAAAGTAATACAATATGTATACATCATACAATCAATTCCCATCACAGATGTTCAAGAAAACCAAAAATCACATTTGTTTTCATATGTTACAGAAAATAAGTCTTATTCGAAAATGATTTAAAATAGAGGTAATTGAGTCTCTACCTCACTCGAATAGCGATACCATGCTATTGAATTCTCAAGGTGTTATTGACGATCGCCCGGAGGGTCAGAGACCAATTCCAAGCCCTCGATCGTCCTCTTGTGAAAAACCAACTTCTCAACGGAGCTTCAATTCCACAAACGGACTTCTTCACTAAATTCCTAGAACCCAAAATAGCTAGGTTAGACATATAACTTATCCAATTCGGGTTCAGGTCCACATCGGACCAGTGGCACACAAATCGAGGTAAATCTCGATCGTCCAATCTCGATTTCTATGCCGGTCACCAAACATAGGCAATATATATCAAACTTCCCTATTTTCTGAGTACAATCGAAAAATGACAACAAAAACACAATCCAACGGCTGGATCAAAAAGTTAACTCAAGCTCAAAATATTCCAAAAATGGTAACTTTTGATTCGGGCATTATGGGGTTAAGATATATATACCTTGACAATCCTTACAACAAGATGAATCCAACGAGCCCGGTTTGAGATCGAATGGTGGCCGGAATCGTCGGCGGCGGCTAAAAATTTGAAATGGCCACTTCATCTTCTCTGGCAACAACGGCCTCTCTGGTGGTGGCAACTAGTCGGCGTCGACTCAGCGCGGCACGGGGGAGCTTCGCTGGTGGGCTGTGCGAGCAAACGATGCCCGGGAGGCAAGCTGTGGCGGTGGTCATCCTTTGGCCGAGGGAGATCCAAGAGAAAGAGAGAGAATCGGGTGAGGGAGAGAGAGAGAGTCGGGTGAGGAAGAGAGAAAGAGTGACTAGGAAAAAGGATACCCACGTGAGTGTGAATATATGGGACTGTGCAATTTTTTAAAAAATTACACTACAGTCCCCGGTTCCCAAATCTCTATAAATTCTATTCCCCAAAATTTGCAATTTAGTCCTTCTGCACATAAATTTTGCAAATTAATCCCCCCATTATTATATCCGGAAAATTGGTAAAATGTCCAAATTACCCTCCCAAAAATCCGGGTTTTTACAAGGTGCACTTGCTTTCTCTTCCAAAATCTCCTATGTTCCTAAATCTTAGGGTTTCAGAATCTCTTCTTTCTTCAAAGCCTTTAGCTTCTCAATCGCATTCACTAAAATGGCCTTAAACTAGAGTCAAAAGCTCCACACTATTCCCAATTCTGAGGTGGATTCATTGAGGAGGCAGCTCTGTTTCCTTGGTAGGGTTACCCTTCAAAGGGTCGAGGGTCCTTCTGATTGGTATTTGTGTCCATCCTCTCCTGAGGGTGTCATTGTCCTGGGAAGGAAGTATCTTGAATGGTTGTGGTTTCCTTTTTCCCCACTCGTTCATCAATTTTTCTCTTTGATAGGGATTCATCCTATGCATCTCAACGCCAACAGAATCATGATTCTGATAGGGCTTTCAACTTTGTCGATATTGTTAAACATGCAAATTGACTTTGAGGTAGTTTTTTATGCTTATAAACTTACTTTTATTTTCAAAAAGAGCTCCTACACCATTTTCTACCACCAACCGCTCTTAGAGCGTCACATTTTTTGGGGTCTACCTAGGTCAAACAAGCAATAGAACTCCCACTCCAAGCTATATATCGTAAGAGGAGTGTGGTATTATCTATGGGTGAATAGGGAGTGTTTCCAGATCTTATCATATTTTGCTTATAGTAAGGAGTGTATTGTCTTTTAGGGTTTGTACGTGCCCTTTTTTTTTTCTCCTTTTTTGAATCTAACTTTGTGCAGATTCTGCAGAGGAGAGCAAATTTGACTCACGGCCATCAGTGGGCTAGCTCCAAGAGCTGGAGGGGGTCGTCATTTTCAGGTCATCTGGTGGCTGTCGCTTTGAAGAGGCCGTGTGGCTCATGAACAGGGAATGCGCCAGGCTCCACGATGACGAGGTCATGGCTCCCAAAAGGATCAAATGTAGGTCTTCATTGTTATTATTTTTATTTATTAAATATATTTTAAAGGTTGCACCTCATTAATTCAGATGTTGGTCCTTCGGCAGGCCCTTCCCAGGCCAAAAAGGGTATTGTCGTCCACCGCGTGCGGGCTAAAGCTCTATTCGGGCAACATCTGGTCATGTTATCTGAGGATGAGATCGGAGAGTAGGAGACCGGTAGCTATGTTACAAACTCGGATGACAAGTTGGAAGGACTGTTTGTATCCGAGAATGACGTGTACACTGCATCCCCTTCATAGGCGAGCAGGTCCATAACTCAAGAGATGCCGAACATAGTGATCAAATATGGTAGAGAGGCGTCCTTGAGCCTGCCTGGGGGTTCTGCTATATTGGCTAACCCTGCCTCCAGTTCTAGGCCGAAAGTGGGCACAGGATCTGGCGAGAAGGTCGGGTCTGGTTCTGCTTGCTCCTGCGGGGAGATTGTAGAGCTCAGTGGCAGAGCCCTTAGGTCCTGCCTATCTTCTCCTCCACCAGTTCTGCTGAAGAGGGGTCGTGATGAGGGCCCAACCGAAGGGGAAGGGGTCCTACAGTGAATAAGGGTAAACCTACCTCATCTTCAGATAGCAACGACGGTGCTACCGTAATTGTCATAAGGAGGAGGAGGTCTGCACGCGGCAGTCTTTACGAGCACACTGGTCAAGACAAAACCAAAAGATCACAAGTGGACGGATACTCTTCGGAGGCAACTTCTAAGGTTGTTAAGGTGGCAATGGCCAGGAGACCTTTGTCATCGGTGACATGCCAATGGTGGCTGTGAAGGCTTCTATTACCAATGATACACCACCTTCTCTTTCCCCTATCCCCTTACTCTAGGAGCGTTGATAGGCACTGATGGGGTATCTTTGTTGGAGGGGAAAGGGGCCTTCGTCGTTGGCGAAGAGGAGTCGCATTCCATATATGCGAAATACACCCAAGGAGAGGATTCAACCACAAAATTTGAGCTAAAGGCACTCTCTCTGGAGAATATGGATCTCATCACTAGCTGTAATATTGCACAAATTTAGGTCATTCTGCTGATATTTCCATGTCCTTAAATGTTACAACCCTGACTTTTGTTTTTTTTTTTTTGTGTAATTGGCCGCTGCTCGGTCTTTTTACTCGTCCAATATTGAGGGGTTGGCTCAGCTGTTGAATGCAAATGTTACGGCGAGGAAGTGAAGCGAAGTCTCTTTCACCACGCTAAAGGCAGACTTCGACTTGTGTTGAAGCCTGGAGGATGCCAAGGTCAGCACCGTGACGGCTCATGCCCTAAGCACTCAAAGGACCAAACATGAAGAGTTGGTCGCCAAGTTGGCTTAGGTAGAGGGCAAGATCTAGGGAGGCAGAGGTTTTGGGCCTACGTTCTCAGGCCGAGCTCACTAGCCTGGCTCAGGCTGAGGCGAAGCTTAAAGAGCAAGAGCTGCAAAGTGCTATGATTGAGATAGGGCTCACCTTTATTACCCATGATAAAGCTGTTGATGAGGCTAAAGTGGCAAAGAAGGCCGAGGTGAAAGCCAAGTTGAAGGCCCTGAAGGATAGGTTGGCAGATGCAGAGAAATTGAAGATAAGGTATTAGAGGCAAGTAGATGTCTTTTTCTACAGAGAGCTACAGATCTAATTGAGAAAACAGAGAATTCGATGGCCATGCAGAGGTAGTAACACCAGAGTAGTTTAATTAGCAAAAAATGTCGAGAGGGACTACTCCATTGGGTATTACATGCAATAGCTGGGAGACAAAATTAATATCGTGTACCCTGTTGATGTACTAAGGATGCTCAACAAAGAGCGGCACGGAGATAATACCTGCCTCTGATCCGCCAGAGCAAGCTACGGATATTTTTGAGGGTCAACTTGCTCCTGGAATTTTAACTGGTGCCAAACCAAGTGTGATTATTCTATCCAGTGATGAGTCTGAGCTTGATGCACTACCCTTTGTTGAAAACGATCTGAGTGTTGATCTTGGCATCCCTCCCCCTGTTGGAGGTAATTAGGGACCTTTGCTCCTCTGTATATTTGTAAAATACGAGCTGTGTAGTATAAAGCTAACCTTGTAACAATTTGTTTAAGTAATAAAACTGACATATGTTGTTTATCCTTATTTTGTCTTCCTCTTTCCGTTGCTTATATTTCTGGTCAAGGTCAGATATCATATATGATACCATTCCTTTATTAGTGGTTCGGCCGACCTCTGGGTTTGCCCTAATTGTATATGATTTAGAATTATTAATAAATCCTCTCCACGCTATGATTGATAATATTGACTCCAGAAGTCAGGACTTGAGTGCCGAGCATATGTAACTACTCTCATGGATTCTCTTAACAGAATTTGATCCACATGTATGGTTTGACTTTTCTGACCCTAAATGGAATTACGTCAGAAACCAGCTTCAGGGGTTGGTCGATTCTTGCTTGGATCCATTATTAGTAAAGAAAAGGTCTAGGCTTGGCTCTTACCAGGAGTAGACAGGGCATTATCATTCTAATGTATCCTTGAAAGTTCGTCCTAGACCCTCTCCCAAAAAGTAAGGTCGTCAGGATTTGGGTCCTTGCCAATCATGTGTTTTGTAAATTAAATATTAATAAATAATAATTGGCCTCGATTTATTTTTTTGTATTTAAATGGCCTCATTTTTTATATATTTCTTTACATAATTTATCTGGGTTTGTTTCCAACAAACAGACCCCCAAGGGGTCTACTTCTAATGAGTAGACCCTAGTTATGCCTTCGATTAGTCTTTATCCACTTTTTGACGAATCGTTTAGAGGGTTAGTGCTGGTGAAAATATCTGTCACACCACTTTTCCCATTTTGTAGGGCACTTATTGGCGAGGATTTTATCGCACAATTCTTCCCTATCATGTGAATGGGTGGGCTGCTGGCAATTGTTTATTGCACAGTTCATTCCCCTTTGTATGTATTCTTGGGTCATTGGCAAGTATTTTATAGCACAATGTGGTACCCATAGTACAGTTTTTAGTACATAAAAGTACCTCAACGGATTTTCTACCAAACAAAAAGGCCTTGTTAGGTGTATTGAGAATCAAATTCTCGAGGGTAACAAATTGGTTGGTAAAATATTGGTACATTGATGTGATATGCACTTTAATATGTGCCGAAATTGAACTCTTTATTCAAAAACGGAAGTAATTACATAAGACTTACACAAAATATTTTTTTAAGTGTTGGGCATTCCATGTGTTGGGTAATTCCTCCAGTCTTGAGTTCTTTCAGAGTGAATACGCCATTGTCGATTACTTTGATTACCTCATAGGGTCCAACCCAATTAGAATCTAACTATGAAGAATTTCCTACTCTGACCTTTAAGACCCAATCTCTAGCATTAAATTGACAAGCATTGACCTTCTGTGCATAACAAGATCTAGCCTGCTAGTGGTAAAAAGCCAGGTGGATCAGGACCACATCTCTAGTCTCTTTAAGGAGGTCCGTGTTGTGGCTTAGCTGTTGTTCATTTAATAATGAGTCTTTTACCACTTCTGAGCGAAGAGTTGAAAGGCCGATTTAGGTTGGGATCACGGCCTCTGACTCGTAGACCATAGCGAAAAGTGTCCTCCCGTTTGGCCTTCACTCAATAGTTCGGTGGGCCCATACTACGGTTGGCAGCTTTTCTAACTACTTTCCTTTAACTTCTTGTAACTTTTTCTTAATGTTGCTGAATATGAACTTAATTGTTGCTTTCGCTTGGTTGTTTCCTTGGGGGTAACTTACGGATGAAAAACTAAGCTTGATATCATTTAAGTCGCACAGTTCCTTGAGTTTGGCATTTTAGAATTACGTGTCATGGTCAGCATGTCTCTTTTTTGGGATTCCATATCGGCAGATGATGTTTTTCCAAATGAAATTAATTGTGTTTACCTTGTTGACGGTAGTGTAAGCTTCGGCTTCTATCTATTTAGTGAAGTAATCTGTGGTCAGCAGGACATATCTTTTTCCACCAGGGCTTCTGGGGAGTTCTCCCACGATATCCAAACCCCATTTGGCAAAGGGTCAAGAAGTTATGAAAGAATGGAGATCTTTTGCTAGTTGATATTTCAGAGGGGCAAATCTTTAACATCTATTTCATTTCTTGACAAACCAGACTGCCTCAATCATCATATACGGCTAGAAATATCCAGCCGTCATAGCCTTATGGGTGAGGCTCCGTCTGCTAGAGTGGTTTTTCCATACCCCTTCATGAATTTCCTCTATCAACTTCTGGGCCTCCACTGGCCCTATGCACCTCAACATTGGTCTCATTGTTGACATTCTGTACAACTACCCTTTCACCATGACGTATTGGGTAGCTTTTACTCTAATCAATATGGCCTTATAGAGTCTTCTAGTAGCTTTCTAGTTGTCAAGTACTGTGTAAGTGACATCATACAGCATGCTACCTCAGGTTCAATCATGAACACATGGTACACGGGGTTCTTCTCAATATCCCTTGCATACTCATTCTCTAGCAGCACTTCTATATACTCGGTTGTTTCTCCTAATGATGTGTTTTTAGCTAACTCATCAGCCTTTTGGTTTATCTCCATAGGTACTTGCTCAATGTCGAATTTGCTGAACCGAGCTTTTACCCCCATCACCTTAGAGAAATACTTGTATAGCCTTGGCTCCTTTACCTTGAAGTCTCCTTTTATCTGGCCCACTATCAGTTGTGAATTGGTTCTCACTGTAATGCTTCCCAACACAAAGTAGGTAGCCAGCTCCAAAACCTGGAGCAATGCTTCGTATTACACTTCGTTGTTGGTTGCCTTGAACCTGAGCCTTAGGGCTCTCTCTATCTACGGGGGTCTGCAGAACTATCTCGATACCAGACCCTGAGGTATTCGTGGATCCATCAATATAGAACATCTAAGTTGAGCTATCCGGAGCCGGAGGCGTCTGTGATGGGTCTTGTAGGTCTCCAAAGGATTGAACTTCTACTAGGAAGTCCCCTATGACTTTTCCCTTCTTAGTCACCCGAGGCTGGTACTCGATGTCATATATTCCCAACTCGATAGCCCATTTGGTCAGACAACCAGACAAATCTGGCTTAGCCAGAATCTATCGGATGGGGAAATTCGTGTATATCGTGATCGGATGTGCTTTGAAGTACTATCTTAGCCTCTTCTTTACATTTACCAGAGCCAGAACTAATTTTTTGGCCATGCTATATCATGTTTCTACATCCAGCAGTATCCGACTTGTATAAAACATGGGCTTCTATTTGCCTTCCTCTTCAATGAACAATACCATACTAATTGCCACCTCGAATACTGCCAGATACACATACAAGTGTTGTCCTACTTTCGGTGAAGATAGGATTGGAGGGTGGCTTAGGTAGTCTTTGAGTTATGTCAGTACCTTATCCTGTTCCTCTCCCCAAGTGACCCAAGAACTTTTCTTTATACACTGGAAGAATGGCCAACACTGATCAGACATCTTAGAGATGAACCGACTGAGTGCTGTAATTTTCCCGGTAAAACGTTGAACTTCTCTGACTGTCGTAGGTCTTTGTATGTCCGTGATCGAAGATAATTAGGTGGGATTAGCTTCAATGCCTCTTCTACTCACTATGTGTCTTAGGAACTAGCCAGAGCATACTTCAAAAGCACATTTTTTGGGGTTTAGACACATTTGGTAATGTCTTAAAATTCAGAAGCATTCGTCCAAATGTCCCAAGTGGTCTATAGCTTATTTACTTTTCACTACCATATTGTCAATGTAGACTTCCATCGTTTTTCTGAGTAACTTAGCGAACATTCTATTGATCAGCCTTTGGTAGGTTACTCCTGTATTCTATAGGCCAAATGGCATCCGCTTGTAGCAATACAAACCTCGCTCTGTGATGAATATCGTATAGACTTGATCTTCATCGTATAGCGGGATCTATACATAAAGTCGCGTCAACTCTTCACCAAGTCTTGAGATGCCAGTCAAAGGATGGGACTTGTAAATAGATATTAGAGGATTTACAGTCAATGATAATAAAGTCCACATCCAAGCATCTCTCAGCAGTAGAAAGCTTTAGTGTTATGATGCTCAAGGTGTTGACCTTGCTGCTGTTAAAAGCGGTTGATATGTTGGCATCAGCGCATTCCGGTCCAGACCCATGTTCTTAATGGTGCTGAGGAATAGTACATCAGCGCTGCTACTGCCGTCGACTAGAACCCTCCTTACCATCGAAGAGTAAATCTACAGCTTTATTATTAGAGGGTTATCATGGGGCAGATGCATTGTGGCTGGGTCTTACTGAGTGAAGGCGATGGGTACAGTAGAGGCGTAGCTTTCCTTCGTTGTTAGGTGATTTACATAATGTCTTAGCCCCTTCAAGCATTTCACCATTTCCTCGGTCCTCTTATGCAGCTTTGCCTTTCTCTCTTGGCTTTAGGTCAGTTCTGATCTACCTATGATCATTAGCACTATCCATAGAGGTTGTTCTCCAGATCCTGAAGCTTGGGTCTGCTTCCGCTTATCTTGTCCAGCGCCCTCTTTGGACTGACTCCCACTTGCTTTCATGTATTGTTTTAGCTTTCCAGCTTGAATGGCCATCATGAGCTGCGCGTAGAGGCTACGGTAATGAATGATGTTATGACCGTAGTCTTTATGAAATTGGTAGTGCTTGTTTATGTTTTTCATGTGATCTGGGATGTCAGACTTAGGAGGGTCTTTAAAAATGCCTTTGTCTTTATTCTGGAAGAATATTTTGTCGATTGTTGTATTAAACTCAAACTTTGGTAAAGAGTCTTTGAATCTTTTTCTCCGTTTATCCCCTTCATGGATGGTTTGGCCTGTGGTTGTCTGCATTAAAGCTGGCTCTTAGGTCTACGTCTGCGCCAGTGTCATCATTATTGTCGTTGAAGATTTGGGCACCTTTTGATGGCTCTCCAACACCCTGAAGACTCCTTCTGACTTTGCCAATATGTCAGATATGTCGTATAGCAGATTTAAGAGTAGATGATCTAATAACATGGAGCCCGGTTGCAGGCCTCTGACAAAGGAGCTTGCAACTTAGATTGAATTGGCATCATGTATTTGAGGCATCCTATCCAAATATTGAGACAAGTATTCCCTCAGGGATTCACCTACAAATTGTTCCAAATGATCCAGATCTCAGATTGTCTTCTGTTGCCTCCTTGCATTTACATACTGTTTCAGGAACAGTTAGCAAAAGTCTTCAAATCCATTTATGGATTTCTCTGAGAGCTGCCTAAACGATGCTAGGGTTAGCCATGCCAAGGTGGTAAAGAAGACTTTAGGTGTTACAGCCTCATTTTCAGTTTATAAGGCCATTTTCTGCTGGAATTGGTAGATATGGTTAATAGGTTCTATTTTTCCTTTGAAAGACTTAAGTGTTGGGGCCGTAAAGTCTTTCGGCTTGGGCTCTAGTTGAATCCAGTCGGTGAATATTGTTCGGTTGATCCCTTGCATAGCTTGCTCTACTAGGTCAGCATAGGTTTGACCGTGATGGGCCACAAATCTCTTGCTAAGCTCTACCATCATTTCTTACTTCCAGTTTGGAGGGGTGTATTTTCGGGATTTCTTAGGTATTGCCTATCTGTCGTTGCTCTCATCTAGGGGTACCTTGTGTGACTTTATTGTCTTTCTTGCATTTGCAATCTGCCTGGTGCAGGGATTTCTCCTATCATTGGTTATTGTATTCTGAATTCTTGTTAAATCTCTTCGTCGAAGTCATCCCTCTGTTTGCTTCTGGCTGCACTCGCCAATAACCCTTCAAGGCGGACGTTATCTCTATGGACTTCGGTGACCCTATCCTTTAGGCCTAGGATAGCCTCGTGAGCTGTTTCCGCCTTCATGTTCGCTTCTGTCAAGGCGGCAAGCATCTGGTCCAGCTTTTGCTCCAAGCTGGGTCGTGCTTTCGGGCAGCTTCTTTCGGCATCAGGCCTTGTGCTTCTTGTTGTCATTCTCGACGGTGCTATCTAACATCGTGCAGCTTTTCATTCAGGGAGAGAGTTGACTTCAAGTTTCTAATTTTTCTTTCTCTCGAATTTTCCCGCAGATGACTCCAAACTATTAGTGCGTTCTTCTACCAATTGTCTATATGTTCTCTTTAGTTTGATTTAACTCTGTTTTTTATTTCGGATAAGGAGTCGAGGATAGCCACCTGTAAGACTATTCGATGCTTAAGTCAAATATTTTTCTCAAAGGCTAAAAGAATGATGGTAGTGATAGCAAAATTAATAATAATAATCTTTTTTCTAAAAAATGTGCTATATATGTGTGTGTGTGTGTGTCTCCTGAAATTAAGTGACCAATCCCCCTTAATTTCAGGACTAATTACCTCTTTTTCCTCATTATGTGATCCGAAAATCGTGGATTATGGATACTGTAACTCCCTTTGATTCGACGTTGTTTGCTTACCACGATCTCTTCTGATATGTGCTTATACTGGACGAGATCGTGGTTATCTATAGCTCTATAAGGTAGTTCACCTGACATACATGGTGATTGTGAATGAGCATTAAATGCTCTGTCTGAATCTGAAGTTGAATGTCGCTTGTGAAGATGGAGAACAATAAAGTCTCGAGGACTCCAGACTTCATATTTGGTGCGGCTTAGATTCAGCTGACTTCTTTTGAAAATTCGTCTTATGTAGTCCTCATACGAGACTCAGCACTAACCTTCGTAAATTTAGCAAGCTCATATTGCATCATTTGAAACTCATGTATTATTTAAGTAATGGCCTTGACCATATTCAATTCATCCATTATATGTCTTTACTTTGCCACCTCTTGAACTACATGACAAAATTATCACATAAATGAGCCCCGTAGGCCTGTTTGATACCCTAATTTGGTTTTTATGTTTTGAAAACTGAAAAGATAAAAACATGCCCGTGAAAACTTGTTTGGTGGCCTATTTTTTAGTCCCGAATTTGGAAATTTTGCCAAAAAAATCCCAAAATTTGAAAACAGCAAAATGTTTTCCTAGAACTCTCTATCTCTCTTCTTCGACCCTCTCTCTCTCGATGTTACCCATTAAAGGATTTTCTCTTCTCCAACTCAGTCTCTGCTTCGTCGAATTTTCTGGACTTTCTCGGAAAAATTCGGTGATCTTCACTCCGAATTGATTGGAAGGAAAGACCGGAGGCCCACTGTACAGATTGCGACAAGCTCAACGGAGACGCGGCCAACTCGAAGGTCTCTGACCAAGTCAATGAGGACTATATGGCAGTGGACCTCTTCAACTTCATCATCACCCCACCGTCGTCGTCTTCTTCTCCGGCGGCGGCGGCGGAGGGGCAGAGCTTGAAGCTTGTTTTAGTTCAATAGACCACGGAAGAACCCATGAAGCTTGATGTGTGATATCAATGGAGGAATTTCAGAAGAAATATGCATTAAAAAAAATTCAGATAAAGCTACCTCTGTTGCTGCTTCTGTTGTTTCTCCTTCTACTGACCCTGTCAAGCCTCAAGCCAAGTAAAAGTTTTATTTTTTTCTTTCTTCTTTAGTATTCATATCAGTCTCTCTGTGCCTTTAATTTTTCGTCTATATATCGTCTCATACATTTCTGAATGTATGCATAGTGTTCGATAAATCGTGCGATTGAAAATTTCATGTATAGGAAAAAATTGAAAAAAGGGATTATTTTCAAAATTGATGGAAGANGCATGCGTGAAGGGGAGACAATTTTTAAAATATTATCGTGTTTAATTTGTTTATTTATATGCATGTTTAAATAATAATTTTAACGAATTGTTTACACTGAGACTAAATTATTCTAGTGCTCAGAAAACATTATGCCTCGTCACAATAACAATTTTATAGGAATAACTAATTTATTCCTATAATAATAACATTAATTTAGGACCGCTTAGGCTTTAGCACTGCGTCCACTGACAACCGGACTGTTCACACTGAGACTAAATTAAAGGAATCGATCCAAGTCAAAAGGCATAAGTAAAAGTTGAAAGAGTTTATTCTCCGGGGGCTAAAGTAAGATTAACCTTTATAAGTGCAACTAGTTAGAAATAACAAGACATCCAGTACAAACGACAACTCACATAATGCAAGTTACAACAATGACATAAAAAGACCCACTTCATAAAATTAAGAAACGCGTTTAATAGTGATTAGAGGCCGAGGATTCTTGATTCAATGGTAAGCAATATTTTGGGATTAAAAAAAAAAAAAAAATTTATACGAGTCCGCTATAGGAAACAAGGTGAGATATTTTTAACCTCCTAATTTCATTGATAATGAATCAATAGAAACCAGATTTTGAACTCGGAACTTCCTGGCCGAAGAATTCAAACATGTGTAACTTCATACTTCACTTGTAAAATGTAAAATAAAACATGCAGTTCATTTTTATTTTTTTATTTTTTTCGCTGAAAATGCAAAACATGCAGTTCATTTAAATCAACCAAGGGGGATTTATTTCATTTGCCAACTTGTGAAGACTAAATGTTGGCCAATCAGAACCAGCCTGAAAACTCAAACTATACATTACATTTAATGATACAAAAGAGAATTTATTTTTCACAGGACGCTATACTGTTGTATCTTTTCCCTTTTCCTTTAATACATAAAATTAGTGAGGTGCCTCTATATACAGTAAATGTCGCTCATCGATAGAAAGGAAACTGAGGACTGAGAGAGAGGCCTGTGAAAACAAACCTCCAGCAGTACTTGCGACTTCCGAAGCCCCTTACTAACAAGGGAAAACATTATGCCTCGTCACATTTGGAGAAGGTTATTCACAGTAACTGTTGCAGAATTTGTTCGCTGCAAATCCTGCAAAATTTGGCACGTCGTCGGATCTTAAAAAAGAAAAATCCAATAATTACTTACGGATGTGATTCATCATCCACCAATAAATACCTATAACCTGAAATACTCGTAACACTAAGGATGACTCTGATAACCAATTACATCAAATGAGCTTTCAGTTTGTGTGTGTTGACATCTAGATAGCTACCAACACAGCCAGAATGAACTACCAAATAATTAGCTAGCCAAAAATGAAATGACTCCAGACCAAATAACTCAATATAATTTAGACAAACGATAGTGCGATAAATAGAAACTAGACCTGGAAAATTATGTCATCTGGGATGTGAGGCAAAACTTCCCGCACTGTCTCTGCCATGGCAAGTATATTTGCTAGGTTGTCATTTGTAGCACGTGTGGCAGTCCTGATATGTAAACCACCAGTTCCTCTAGGGTTTCTACCACCTGCTGCAGGAGGAATAGGTAAGGCCGTTGTAGCTGCCTGAGGGGGGTTCACAGGCCAGAGGTTCCAGGCAGTATCTTCAAGAGCAGTCTGGGCATAAGTTTCACCTACAGAAGCAAGATGCCTCATCATCATCTGAACTCTTCCTAGACCCACTGATCCAATAGCATTTGATGGACCAGCTCCATCAACTCCCTGACTAGGCCAAGTATGCAACCAACTCGAATCTAATCCTGCATTCCTATGGGGCCAAAGGAGAAACTTATTAAGAAAATAGGAATTATTTTATCTATTTTTCTTTTCAGGAAAAAAAGGTCCAGAAAATATATTATTAGTGTGTTGCATAAATTCTCAGAAAATGTTTCTTATATAGCAGAAGAATTTTAAAACTACGTCAAAGAGAACCATTATTTGCAACCTTCTCAAAATAAAATAGTTCTTGGAAAAGCTTATGCCTATTTTAGGTTGTACATTAACTTTAAGGATGATTTAACATCTAGAAAATGGCTTCTTTTTCAACGCAGTATTATAGGCATCAGAGAGTGTGTAATAAGAATGGAACGTGATGGAAGAGTCAAGCTCATCTAACAGTGAAGTTGGGTTACCGAAGAAGAGTTCAAGCCTGTCTCACCAGAATACACACCACGACTACAACCTCACTAATATTCAGGAGGATGTTGCCATCAAAATAATAAGAAGAAAAAATGGATGACTACAACAAGTATTCAGAGTCTATTAAGACACAAATTTATCAGAGCCTATTAAGACACAAATTTATCAGAGCCTTTTAAGCTATAAGCAGAACTATTTCAAGGCCAGCAAGAACTATTTCAAGGCCAGCAAGATAAACTATATTATATTGATGTAAAGTGAGTAAGTGAACCTCCAAGGACCGCCTTCTGTATGATTCTGTATCTGACTGGGTAGTGCTCCTGTAGGCAGGATATTTCCCGAAGTAGTTTGTCGATCAAGTCCTGAACTTATTTGACGAGCAAGCTGTTCGTCACTCAAAATTTCTGCATTACGTGGATTTGTCTCATCTTCAGTTCTGAAGACAAAAAGTGGCTTTCGACAAGTTGGACATGCATACATCTCATTTAGACCTTGATCCAGCCTGTCATTGTTTAGTAATTACAGCCCCACATTAACCATAAGATGCTTTAATAATTTTTTTAAAGAGAAAAATGAGAAGCAGCTAAGGCCGTTAAGATAATATAAGCATACCAAGATCTCAAACATGCAAGATGAAAAAGGTGGTTGCAGTGTAACTTTTTCGCCTTAGCCATAGGTTCCTATCCATTTACCCGGTTCATTAGTTTAAAGGAATAGGGTGAATGTAAATGTTAAGCAACCGAACTATAAGCATACCCTACAAATGGCACATTCATCATCATATTCTCGAAGCTCTTCAGATGTTGCATCTGGAAGTGCCGCATGAAGTGCACCTAAAGCTTTTCTCAACTTTCTAAATCCTCTTATACGCTTTACAATTGCACTTAGCAGGGCCTGCTCAGAATCAATAAATTAAAAGATCAACATGCTAAGGTCTCACTATCAGATAAAAAAAATTTAACGTGTAAAGATGTTGAAAACATAAAGTAGAAAACAATATTTACACGTATGTTTAGGAAAAGGGCTACATCCACTACATGGAATGCCATGCCATGTAGCCACCATATATGCAAATAATGACCAAGCGCCATTAACAATGTAGCCATGTCCAAAATAAATCCCAAATTCCTATTCAGTACGCATTTCCATTCCAACAATGAACCTGCAGGTAACACCAAAATGAAAACAGCAACCCTTTAGTACCGACAACATAAAGCAGAAGGGAAAAAGGACCATTATAACTAACCACCCCATTTAAAACGTGGGAAAATCAAGGCACAACATAGAGAACCTGCTGCTGATGTGTTAAAAAATTTAAATCTATCACAATTTGAGCTGCTCCACGCTGAATGGTGGATCCATATATCAAGTAACTGAAACCCATGCACCAACATAGCCTACGAAACATATTTGACACACCAGAAGCATTGTTATGTTTAGTTTCAAACTTCAGAGGAAAAGGGTGTAAAGACTTAAATGACTCACCTATTAAAAAGAATGCCATAAAATTTTTTAATAACATTACCTGAAGAGTCTCAAATGCGATACTGAGAGGCTCAAACAATAACAGCAGAAACACCGATATATTCAAAGTTCTATATATGACCAGACAAAGCTGTACCCTGTAGACACCCAACAGAATATATAAGAGACATAACTTGGTTATAACTTCTTGAGGCAGGGAAAAGAAAAAGAAAACAATCTACTTCTTTGCTATATGAAAACATACATAAAGACCAAGCTCAATATGGAAGATAATTAAAAAATAACCCCATAGTAAATCATGTTTATAATATTAGGACAATTCATTACTTATCCGTTTACAGAATAAGCATTAATGACTAGAACAATAGAGTATAAAAGCTATAAACTCTCCACAATATCCAATACAGAAAGTAAGGAAATTAACAGAGTACCAGAAGATGTCAACAATGAGGACCAGCAACAAAACTGAATACACACGAAAATATGTCATCGGTGTGGCAGAAGGAGATGCATTCAGTCTTTCAAGCCGATCTCTAGCCAAAGCTTGAAACATCTGCGCAAAATGTTTCAAGATCTTAGGAACAATGCTATTTGGTGTCGCTAAAAAAAGAAACAGCACTTCCATCTCAGGATATCATGTTATATACCTTTAGACAACAAAGAACGATCAACCAAGTTGACCATAAGCCTGCATGATATATTGTGGGTGGAACAACCAGTGGTAGAAATGTCCCCTGCATAAGATCAGATGTACAGCAATGTGATTACAACAATTACGAAACACCACAAGTAGAAAATTCATCAAAAATAACTCAGAAAATAAAGTTGAAAAGAATGTCATACTTTTTAAACTCAACATCTCAAGCTACATCTAAAGATACAACATATCCATATAGTTCATAGGATGCAATCACTAGATGGTAGACAGACTACATTTCTCAGTACAAGTTTCGAATAAAATTATCAAACTCTAATCGAAAGAGGCTAGTCACGTCATCAAAAGCTTGAAAAGTCACAAGACCAATAAGTCCAAAAGTATAGATACATGCTCAGAATTTTTTTTAAAACTTTTATTTTTGGAATGTACTTACATGCATAAATAGACAATAAACACAGTCAATTTAAAATTTTACAAAAAAAAAAAAAAAAAATCCTTCTTGTGGGGAGCGGGGAGAAAATATGTACCTTATATATAATATAGTTAACAAGACGCTCCACCAACTTTCGAGTTTCCGAAGGATACAACTCCACAAAGAATATAGTCTGCAAGTCAAAACAGGACCGCAACTATCACATGAATACAACTACACAAAGTAGGTGATGGTAGAATAAAAGTTTACCGGAGTAGACTTTTGTACTCTAGTACTCAGTCAACTTCAAGAGAGAAAGGCTTTAGAGATAACTTGACTACTCCTCTACTCATTATTGCTTCACCACTCTTCTATTCATTATTGGTTCATCATCTATTCATATTTTCCTCAGTTCTCTCGTCAACTATGACATGAACATTCAATCTACATATCGGGATATGCAGCAGCATAATCATCCTATAACAACTTTTGAAGTCTGTAACTTTTCTTATCTCCATGAAATAGATAAACACACACTAAGGCCAATAAAAATAATACTCCACGTGATTGTTATAATAAACTTAAAAAAAGAAATCTTAATTTTCAGCTGGTACATAAAGTTCATACATCCTCGAGCATGTCACAACTGCATAGATTACAAGCTTCAGGATGTAATAGAAAGCTTACCTTAAGAAATAGAACGAGTAAAATGAATACATTGAGCACAAAATTTGCAAGCAGTGCAACCGTCATAGACGATCCCAAAAGCAAATCAACTACATGGCCGATGTTCCCATCAGAGGTATAATTCTCACTAATGAGTCCATCCGATTTCAATCTGATTAACGACGATTCCGTCCACAAATGGAGACCAGCAAAGCTTAATATTGTACAGAGACCCGAAACCGCTATATAACTCAAACCCATTGGTAAAATCCTCAGCCTCTAGTAAAACCCAACTCCAAAAGTTTCATCAGAACCGGTTAGCATTAACATTCTCCTCCCATAAATTTAGCCATTGAAACAAACCAACGAGGCGCATAATTTGATTTATAGTGAAACCCCACCAAACTTTGAACAGCAATTTGCAACGGTAGCTCCCCAATTTAATATAAAAAACTGCCACAAAATAAAAAATAACAACATGGGATTATCTTCAACTAACCATTAATAACAGTAAAGGTAATAAGTTAACATAGGTGCCAACAACGAACGTTTAATTCCACTAAAATATTTAACAAGAGGGTAAAAAAAATAAAACCATTCTCAGAAACGACAATACCCTCTGATTCAATACATGCATAAATACAATCATATATATATATATATTAACCAAAAAATAATAAAAATAAAAAAAAAATAAAACACTGGAGATTTCAGGTAAAGGAAAACGATCAAGTCACCGAAGCAAGGACCATAACATATAAAATTCATTCGAAGAATAACAAAACCCGAGCTTTGGAAAGCCCGATTAAACATACCCAATACATAAAATTATGAAAAGTTTATAGATTAAACTCAAAATGAGAGGAAATAACAAAATATATATATGGGAATCATATTCAAAAGGACCTCAATTTCGAAGCTGATAATTCGAAAAATAGAAGGATGAATTAGGAATAGAAAAAGGGTGATAGAGGAAATGATAAGCAGATCCCGAACCTGAGTCGATCGAAGACGAAGAAGCTGAGGAGGCAGCGTCGGTGGGGCTTTCTTTTTCTGCAATTTTGATAGGATTCCAAATATTTTTCAGAGAAGAGAGAAATGTTCTTTTTCTTTTTCTTTTTCGGTCATAATATTTTACGCGAATTATATTTTTTTAAGGGACAATGCTTGGTGTATTAAATTTAGAAACACGTATTATTGCGCGTGATTTATCATTACTTATTACTTAACGTGATTTGTTTTTATTTAATGATAAATTTTGATTTATTTATGATAAATTTTAATATTAATTAAATAATAATAATTTACATAATAAATACAAAAATTGAGATATATAATATTATCCCTTTTTATATAATTATTCACGCCGAAAAATAAGATCCATCCAATCCAACATAAAATATTGTGTTTCTTTTTTCTTTTTTATAAAATTAAAACACAAATTTTTTGAATAAAAAAATACAAAGTTAAAATAATAATAAATAAGAACTTACACAAATTACACACGAAATTCACACAATAACATTATATGTATTTTAATCACTCATATTTTTTTTTTTCAAAATATGACTACATCATCTACATGGATGATTAAAACACATATTTTGTCGATCTGTGTAAATTTTGTGTATAATTTATGTATATCTTTAGTACTACTCAAAATAAATTAAAGCATGTACAAATTTCAAATTGTCTCTTTTTTTTAATAAAAAAAATGAAGATTAGAAAAGGAGAAATAAAGAAAATAAGCAAATCTTGTATTAAGTGGCTTTTTGATTAGCAAATCTTGTAGTAAGTGGCTTTTTGATTTTTTCTATTTTGCCTAGTATAATTTTATTTGGATCACTGCCATATTTTCCATTTTCCTATGCATTCAAGTCACATTGTTTTTTCAGTTTTTTTAAGAAAAGAAGTCGCAATGATTTAGGATTTTTGTCGTTTGAAACAAAATACTATCACATTATTCTTCGTATTTTATCATTCCACTAATCGTCTTTCCATGAAATTAATACTTGCATATATTAAGTCTTGTTATAATTAGTTCAATATATTATAATATTAAAAAATATTTTTATCTTTATATTTATTTTGATAAGACAATATAACATAATTATTAGTTTGATAAACTAAATTTAATACAAAGTATTATAGGTAGAGTAACATTTTGCCCCCCAATTTCAATTTCAAATTAGATATTAAGCAACCTCAAACGTGGCTTTTGTTGCACATCTTGTAGAAAAAGGAAAATCTTAATAGTATAGAGGTCTTTTTCTTTAATGAGATATTTACATAAAGTTTAGGGATCTTTATAGCCAGTTTGACCCGTCTTATTTGGCAAGGTCATCAAACCATGTAATATGAAACAATAGATTAAAATTGGCAGGTGCAACCAAATTGTACTGAGAGATCTGATAAGGTCATCAAACTATGTATTCTGAAACAATGGACTAAAATGAGCAGACTGCACAAATATTGTGCAGTGCAATTTGAGCGATTTTTGCAGTTTAGGATTCAATAAGAGTCTAAAAAAGATTGAGCTACGATTAGTAGCCTGAGACATATATATATATAGAGAGAGAGAGATATATATATATATATATATATATATATATAAGCAAGCTCCAATGTGCCATGGGTGAGAGTGACAGACTGAGAACAACGAATGGTTAATAGAGAATGGTTGAGCGAGAGAGAAGGGCGAGTCAGCTTCGTCAACACTGGTCTGAGTGGGAGTGAGTGACGGAGATGGGGAATACGTGAGAGAGACTGAAAAACAACTAAATTAGTAGGACAAGGAACTCTAGAGGCCTGATCTGAATGAGTAAATGGGTCATGCTGATTAATAAAGGTGGGTTGGGCTTAGAAAAACACATGTGGTCTATGTATGTTGTAAACTAAATAACTATATAAAATGATTATGACAAAAATACCACTATTGGAATATCTCTAAAATAATAAGATAATCACAAATTTTTCTTTAAGTATCTAAATTTGAATGGAATATCTTTAAATAAAAAGTTATTATCCAAATATCAGTTGAATTATCCATTTTCTAGAAGGATCCATTTTTTTTTTTTTTTGAAAAACAGAAGGATCATTTTAGTCACATACATTTTTTAATAATTTCAGCGTGCTAAATATTCTCCTCGCTAGTTTTTCTATTTGAGCTCGCTAGTTGTCTTATGGTGAAGTGTTCTTATAGAAACGTGACAAATTTTCAAATAAATGATAATTTTGCTTTTCACCTTTTTATAGCAAATATTTTTTGCATACAACATTTCTATTTTCTATTTAGTTAAATAAAATATTAGAAGTGAATCCAAATGTTGGAGCAAGTTTCTCACAAGTTTCTCACCAGCTGTCCACGTGTCTTGAACTGCTGATGCTGTATTCTCCAACTGTCCACGTATCTTCGCTGTCCCAAAGTACTCTGAACTCCAAGCAGGGTCGGAGAAGCAGGGGTGGCTACCTGCAAAGACTCTCCGATGCTTAAGTCAGTAGTTTTTCTTTGATACAGGATAGCAAGGAAATATTTCAATATGAGTGTATATTTGTTTCTTGCTCATAAACTTTTTTTTTATACTTCTTTTGTAAGTGTACATGCCTCTCTCGGGAATGCATGGCTCTTATATATATAGTCCTGAGATTGTGAACCAAGCGGGTCTCAATCTCAGGACTGAGTACCTTTCTACTCAAAGTCTTTTTCAAAGGTCACGGGCCGAGATTTCTGCGATCTCCTCTGTATTGCCGTAGCCTGATTTCTGCCGCCTCCTACAGCTTCAATCTGTCAGGGGTGAGATTTATGTAAATCACTGTTCTGTCAGGACGGCTTGTCCCTTGCGCATGCCTACTCAGGATCGCATTAAATGCTCTGTCTGGATCTGGAGTCATAAGTTGTTTTCCATTGTATTCAGATGGAGGACCCTTGGGGCTTCTGACCTCCCCAACTGTCAAGGTAAGGGCCATTGTACTCAGGTGGAAGACCCTTGGGGCTTCCGACCCCCATCTGTCGAGGTTGGGGTCAGACTGGGCCAGACTGTCCAGGGTCTATGATGGGCTCGGCCCTAATTTCAAACGACCCAATAGCCGATTGTGAGATCACGTACGACCCACATGGCCTTCCACGTGGCGTATGGCTTGGGAACGGGTCCCACACCAAATAAGAATTATATATATCTTAACCACAGTGATGAGCATTTGGCCGCATATATAATATAAAGCCGAGGGGGTAAAAGAAAAAAAGAATGGCAAATTTATAGTCTAATGCTCAGATCAGATTAGAGTTTTTTTTTAAAAAAAAAAACACTGTTTTGTAACCACATTTTTCTTGTCAATTCATTATTCATGGTATAAAATGAATTTAATTAGACTATTATCATTAATGCCATCTATAATGGAATTAGGGTTCAAAATAAATTGTGTATTCAATGGTATTTATTAAATATACTATTAAGCAAAACAGTCAATTTACTAAAACTAATCTTACTCAAAAGCCTTCTCAGTTGTGAAACAAATTACTAAAAAGAATGGTGAGAAGAATATAAAGAAAGATATGGTAACAAATAAAAAAAAAAAGTGAATCCATGAATCCCCTAGCTTAGCCGTATTTAGATTCAGGAAACCACCGTCCATGCTCTTAAAAAAACTGAATCCCCTTGCTTAGCCCTAAATATTTATATTTAGAACCAGGAAAACAGAACCTCTCCTCTTCTCTCTCTCTCTTGCCGTCCGACTCAGGTAAAAAAAATAAAAAATAAAAAATAATAATAACAATAAAATTATA
The DNA here is from genome assembly GCA_002914805.1 of Parasponia andersonii. Classification (NCBI taxonomy): domain Eukaryota; kingdom Viridiplantae; phylum Streptophyta; class Magnoliopsida; order Rosales; family Cannabaceae; genus Trema; species Trema andersonii. The sequence goes on from JXTB01000173.1 coordinate 505,878, forward strand.
ATTAATAATAATAATAACAATAAAATTGTGTTTTTACTTTTGATAGAATTATAATTACTCGCTCAGTTTTCTGAGTCTCTTTCATTATATTTACGAAGTCTCACCTCATACCCTAACAAGTCTCTTTAATTCTTCAATGGTTTAGTAGTTGATTTCTTTTTTTTTTTTTCTTTTTTTCGTGCATGGAAATTTTTTAGTGTTTTATTTCCCGCTATATTTTATTGGTTTTTTTTTTTAAAATAAATAAATCAATTTCGTTCAATGGTTTAAGTCAACTAGATACCTTATAATTGTGGTTACCAATTTAATAAATTCCATGAATTTGAATAATCAGTAATTAATAAAGAATTATAATGGGATCAAACAAACAAGTCCTTAAAATAGTGTCTAATTTTTTGTAGATATAAGTGTTGGAAAAATGGGTTAAGGAAACAATTTGGGCTTGGCTTGGGCTTGGAAGCCCAAGTGGATTTTAAAGATTAAAATTTGTTATAAAACCCATTTTCATGGACCATTTTGAAGCTAAAAATTGAGTGGGATCCACATCTTGTTGATGAAAGATCTTAGTGAATTCTTGTTCTCCTCTGCGAGGACATCGATTTCGTATATTCACACGCTCAAAATGGTACACGGATGAATGAGAAATTGTTGCTCAAAAGTGTACCATTGAAATGGAAAATGAAAGGAAAATATTATAGTCCCACATTGGTGGGAAATACATGGTGCAAGTGGTTTATATAGAACCTTGTTTTGTGATAGTAGTAAGAATAACAACCACAGATGTTATTACACAGTTTAATGAAACGTTAGAGCTTTTCGAAGAAAAACGTTTTGAGATTAATGGAAAATTTTTCTGGTTTTACTACCAAGTCCCTCCTTGGAGACTATAAAAGGTGAGCTTCCCCTCCTCATTCCACACACCAAAACAAAGAAACAGAAGCCTTCTTCTCTTTAGCTAGAGCTTTTCGAGTGTCTAGAAATTTTGAGTTCAAAGCTATCCAGTTCGTAGAGTGGAGGTGTTGGTGTTGGTGCTTCACCTGCTACTCTTCGTCGTTGTATCCTGGGAGACTGACGCTTGCAAAATCCTCAAGTATTCTGGTAGAGGGGAGCGAATCAGTTTTAAGGACTCTGTGTGGAACATAGTCCTCGACGGTTAACAATCCTTTGTTTTGAAGTACAACCGAAATTTTACTCAAAGTTGGAGCATAATATTTTGGTAATATTATTTATCGAAAAAATTTATTATAAACATTTGTAACCTTATATATTGTATATTACAACTTATATATTGCAGGTTACAACTACTGTGATAATAAGTGCAAGTAGTCTGGAATCCATTACAGCCCAAGAAGAGACATTATTCAAGGGAGTGAGGGGAAAAAAAAATGGCACCTCCAAATCATGGATGAAGGTACCTTCTGTTTTTCAACTTTCTACCGTTTATGTTTGTGTCTATTACTAATTTACTATTCATATATTACTGTCTCTATTGAGAGTGCCATTGTTGTTTGTGCATTGAGATCTTTTGACGTGATATTGTGTACAGGACTACGGAAACATCCAATTGCCATCAATGTAACATTAAATATTCTGATAATTATTAAGAATTAAAAAAAATATACATATGGTGAAAATCTTATTCTTCTATTTTCAGGTTTGGTGTTTAGCACAAAATTGATTTTTTTTCCCTGCACAGGTACACAGTTAAAAGCAAGTGTACTGTCTTTTTTACCCCGTAGTCTTTCTCTATTTCACTGTAATTACAATATTAAAAGAGGAATCTTCGTTTCAAACGGTATGATAAAATAGTATAAAAAAAAGTGCATTTAGTATTTTTTTTTAACGTGTTGTTTGTTAGAGTTAAAAATAATTTTCGCAACGGAAGATTGGCTTAAGAATAATAAAAAATTTTCTCAAAATAATTGACCATATTAGTGCATAGTATTAATTTATAGTAAATAGCAATAAATAAAGTGAATAAATATAATATTTATTATAGTCTACCAGTGGATCCTAGCTTTAATGTTTTCTAAATCACAATCTTCCAACAAGTCTCAAACACAATTGGATGTGTGGACGTTACGTACAATTTCTTAAAACTCACACTTTAGGCACTTACAATTTTCTCAACACATGAGATTGTAAGATTTTTGTTCTATAGAGAATAGGAAGACTTTCTTCTTTTTCTCTCTAATTTATGGAGGCTCTGTAGAAAATAATACGTAGTGTAACTTTTGGCCTTACGTTGTTTTAATAACAAACCGTGAATATATATATATATATATATAAACTAGCAGATAATTCACTCCTTTAAAGAAGAGTGTTTCACTTTTAGTCAATTTCCCAATTTCTATTTATCTAATTATCTCATAATTAGATATTTTTAAATTCAAAATTTAAACAAATTAGGAAACTAATCTCTCCATAAATTTAAATTAATTAATAATAATTATTAATTATTGTAGACAAATAATTTATCTAGACAAAGTGTGCAGTAACAGAAATTATGTAATATCCAGTATGATGTTTGTAAGAGGTGGAATTGGGGACCTATGAACTTGTAATTTAAGCTCCAATAAATTATGACAATTAATTAAACTCTTTAATTAATTTATCTAATTTATTAATTCCATTATTACTCCACTAAAAATCCGGAATTGCACTCTTGAAATTACAGAATTGATTTACTCAGAAAATAGCGAGCAGTCCATCGATTTAATCATTACATGTAGTTCAATCCTCCATAGACAATTCATAATTGGAGCTAAATTATATTATGTTTACCTCTCCAATTACATTTTTATCTTTGTGTACTGTTGATTCTCTAATGAACAATTAATTTATAAATCTATTATAAATTGAGTACTCAAATTGTACAAGTCCTGAATCAATACAGAAGGAAATCATCTTTTTAGCTTCCTAATGGAAGGAATGGATTCCATATCTGTAAGTTACATTCCCAGCTACTCATCTTATCATACTCCCAAGATACAAGTATTTTGATCTGATTAAAAAATAAACCTTTAACAAGTATGTTAAAGAAAATAATATTATAAATAGGAGTCTATAACTACTCAGGAATAAGATTGATCTATATTTGATCATCTAGTGACATTATTTGAATTCTCAACGATTAACGGAATTTATGTGAGATTCAAATAATGTTTAGTTCAGTTCTATATAATCGAATTATATAAAGTACCTCCATTGTGATGTCAACACATCAATAATCCAGATAAGACTATTACATTCTCAATGTTAATGAACCGTACTAATAATCTTTAATTAAAGATCTCAAACTTTAATTAATTATTACAGACTATATTTAGTTTATTATCCATAAATTTAATTCTCATGTATATACACTTATATGCTAAATTTATGGTCACATAAATAAATCAGGGATTTTCTGATATTTAATGACATACCAATTATGCACAAATTCAAATAAAAAAATGTCATTTTATTAATTCAACAAATATCCAAAATATACATATTTTTAGGCTTAAACTCTAACATTGTTGTAATAAATGTTCTACTATATTTATGAACATGCTTGAGTCATATTAATATTTTGTGATATAATTTCAAAATCACCCTTTTATTATGGCTAAACACCATTAAAAAAAATCCTCTCTAATTAGACACGTGTTATTTAACATCACACTCTAATTAGAATTTAAGTCTCACAACCCTATTAAAATATAGGACCAAGCATTATTGATGCTTCGTAGGAATATTTTTCATAAGAATATATAATTTACAATTATTGATAGTCAAAGCTATTAAATCTTTTTCTCATTGGAATAATGACATTCAAAATTTTCTGATATTGTCGTTTTTCCTCTTAGATTCGGCAGGCCTTCCAGAATTGTTTTTGGACTCAATTTTGGAAAAATTAGAATCTTCTATAGAATTTTTACGATTTGGCATTGTTCGTGTTTCATGGCATTTTGTAATGAAATACAACTAAATTAAACGAAATGAAATGTTGCACCACTACCAAGTTATGATACTTTTAGTTCCTAGCGGAAAAAAAAAAATGCACGGAGCATATACAATATCCTTGATAACAAATTTTTAGAGTTGAAATTATCTTTATTATATGATAAGCATTTTAGTGACTCTTGGTAAGGATGGTTAGTAATTGGGAATGAAGACCATACACTAACACTTCATAGACCTTATTTTTTGTCCAAGGGAGATATTAATGAGGTAAATACAAGTGTCCAACTTCCATGTTTGTTTGCTCCAGAAGAAAATGCAGATCCAGAGGAAGAGTCAGATAGAAAAGAAGATCCTGATCCTGATATTGATCCATACTTATATCTAGGTTGTGATTATCAAGTTAAGAAAGCTTTAATTACTGCTGGTCCATTAACAAATCCAGACAATTGCACCATCGTTGTGATGTATGGTACATCAAACGAATTAGTTTGTATTCGATACGGAGAAGACACAATATGGACAAAAGTTGCAGATGAGTATTACGGATTTCGAGATATAGTGCAATTATTCGAATCAATTATATGCCGTACTCAATAGCGAAGACTCTGTATCTTTTGACACATGTAATGAAACAATCAAGTTGGTTGGACCTGAGATAATAAGGCCCATTAGAAGGACCAAGAGATACCTTGCAGAATCACGTGGAGAGTTATTGCTGGTTGAAAGGTGTATTAATTTTCCCGAATGTGGTGATCGACGTGTGACTGATATGTTTAGAGTTTTTAAATTGGATTTTGGTAGAGCTAAGTGGATTGAGATAAAAAATCTTGGAAACGTTGCTTTGTTTATTGGTGATAGTTTAAGTATATTTATCGTAGTTTCTGATAATAACTCTCAGGTAAATTACATATATTTTACTCATGACGAGGTTGGACTTCTAATGAAGACCAATACCTCTAATTTGGGCATATACTATCTCAAAAGTGAAAACTATAAGTGACATTACAATTTAGACCCGATTACATTTCATAGGATTCTTAAGCGACCTCCAATTTGGATTGTACAATTACCCAATGAATATTAGTTTTGTTTTAGTTAGTGTTGACGGAGGTTTTATCAACAATAAATTTTAGAAAAAATCAAGAGATGTGGCTTGTATGAATTGAATTAATAATCAAAGCAAATAAGGAGAAAGAGATTTATAGTGGTTCAGCCCCAAAAAAGATGAGCCTACGTCCACTGTTTTTCTACTATTTTGATGAAGAATTATGAACACTCAGTGTTACAAAGTCTTGTCTAGAGATTAGAAAAACTGAAGAGTAATTGGAATACTCAAAACTTGCTTTTCTTCGGAACATTGAGTCTTCTTTATATAGGTAAAGGTAACCCTATGTCCCTAGGATCCTAATTGTATAAACGGGTAACTATACAATTGGGTAACGTAAATTAAGTAACAACATAATTAGATAACTATTCAAAACGGATAACTAGTTGATCATAAATAGGAGACTTTTGTTTCCCTTTCCTTGCAGGTTTCCTGTTTGACAGCATATACTTCTGTTTCCCTTTTCTTGTAGGTTTCCCACCACCTGTACAAAAAGAGACGTACGTACTTATGCAAAAAGAGACATCACGGAGGAGGTCGCATACAATCATCACGGAGGAGGTCGCATATAACCTATGGAAGAGATCGCACATAACTATCACGGAGGAGGTCGCATATAACCCTTATGCGAGCTTAGGATTTTAGACTGCACAACAATTGCCCCCCAGCTCCATTAGTTCTTTAGGACGAAATGGAGCTTCTAATTACCGTGCGATCTTAAAAATGTGATGTCATAACCCAAACGTGAGGTCTGAATAGTCGAAGATCCGCCAGATTTCGAATCCCATCTCTCAAGATCACATGTATCTCTTTTCTGTCAGAACGGTATACGTGTAGCCTTTTCTGAGAAAGAGCGGAATTCGAGGAAGTCTAATGATATCAACCGTCACTCTTTTAAAACCAAATCTTTTCAAATTTTAAACAATCCTGACCTTTCGGATGGAATCAAATTCCGCGCAATCCTCAGCCTTCAGATTTGAAATTCAAACTCCCTGATCAACGGCTGCAATTTAACGGTACCTGGATTATAAATATCAGAAACCATCCCGTCCTGTTTCATTTCACTGTTTCTATCTCAGAAAACATCAAAACTCCAAAGAACCCTAGCGCTGTTTCATCTCTCAGCTCGCTCAAATCAAACTTTTTCTCCGACGAAGTTTCGAATCGTCTCAAATCTTCCGCTTCTGAAGAAAGGTCAGTTTATTTCTTCTCTTCTTGAAAATGATTTCAATCTTTGGG
>JXTB01000173.1:538877-567946 GCA_002914805.1 Parasponia andersonii
TGATTGAAGATTGGATGATTACAACTCTTGCCAATAAAGACAATTTATACAAGTTTAGGATTAATCTAAATCATCCAATAAAATAATTCTAAGAAACTTACAACCATACACCTAGCACCTACCAACCAAACATACTTAAATTATTCACCTAACATACTTCAAATAAATAAATTGTTCACCTAACACACTTCAAATAAACAAGTTAAATAATCTAACACATTTCAAATAAATAAGTCTATAATACCTAACACACAAAAGCATTCTACCAACCAATAGAATGTTCATTAGATTGGATTTTGGAATTTTGGGCCTTAGCTTTGGGTCATGAATTTGGTTGTAGGCTGTTACATCAAATTACCTATTTATTTATGTTCTTTGTTTCATTTTTTAATTGTGTTTATTATATTACAGATATAATTTTTATTAATGGATTGTAGTAATAATCCAATAGAGTGTCAATCACGTCGAAAGCTAGAGTTTCAAAATGAATGTATTAATTCGCTTTTAGAAAATGAGGATAAAAAGGATAAAGGGAATACGGAAGCAAAAAAAAGAATAGAAATAGTTCATTCTAAAGTTTCTGAAGAAGTGATACCAAAAGTTAGTATAGAGTTTGAAACCGAAGAAGAAGCATATGATTTCTATAATGCCTATGCTTATAAGGTTGGATTCAGTATTTGTAAAAGTAAGGAGACAAAAAGATAAAAATGGTATAATGACGAATAGAATTTTTTGTTGCTCTTGTGAGGGATATCGAGAGAAAGATAGACGAGAAATTAATGTAAAGCATCATCGAGCTGAAACAAGATTTGGTTGTTTAGTAAGAATAAAAGTTAACTCTCACTAAACTGGTAAATATTGGGTTATTGAATTTATTGCTAAGCATACTCATGTTACATCTAGCACGAATAAAAGTCATCTGCATAGATCACAAAGGAGATTGACTCCATCTCATGTAGTAAAAATAGATATGGCTGATCGTTCAGGGATTTCTCCTAAAGAAGGTTGTGAATTAATGGCAATGAGAACTGGGGGACGAGAAAATCTTAGGATTATTCCAATTGATTACAAGAATTATTTACGAACTAAACGAATATTCCGAATGAGATTAGGAGATACAGGTGGTGTTCTAGAATATCTCCAGTGTATGCAATTACAAGATCCAAATTTTTTTTACGCTTTGCAAGTGGATAAAGAGGATTTGATCACTAATATTTTCTGGGCAGATGCTAAAATGGTAACATCATACTCTCACTTCGGTGATGTTATTTGTTTTGATACTACATATAGAAAAAACAAAGAAGGAAGGCCTTTCGCTATGTTTCTCGAAGTGAATCATCATAAGCAAATAGTTGTTTTTGGAGCTGCACTATTATATAATGAAACTGCTGAAACATTTATGTGGTTATTTGAAACTTTTACTACCGCAATGTCTGGGAAGAAGCCAAAGACGATTCTTACAGATCAAGATGCAGTTATGGCTAAAGCATTAGCTTCTCAATGGCAAGAAACATATCACCGCTTGTGTATTTGGCACATATATCAAAATGCAGCAAAACATCTCAGTAACGTGTTTGAGCAGTTTCAAGAATTCTCGAAAGATTTCAGTAATTGCATATATAATTATGATAAAGAAGGGGAATTTATTGATGCTTGGAGTGATATGCTTAGAAAATATGATCTTGAAAATAATGAATGGTTGCAAAAGATGTATGATTTACGAGAGAAATGGGCTTTGGTTTATGGCAGAGAGACATTTTGTGCAGATATGACTACTACCCGAAGAAGTGAGAGTATGAATAATGCAATAAAAGGTTATGTCAGTTATAAGCATGATCTACTGTGCTTTTTTGAACACTTTGAAAGACTGCTTGAGCATCGTCGTTATGAAGAGTTACAAGCTGATTTTAGAGCAACCCAAACTAAACCGAAATTATTATTTGAAGTTGAAATTTTAAAGCATGCATCAAGTGTATATACCCCAGCAGTGTTAAATATATTTCAGACTCAGGTATGCCAGAGTTATGATTGTGCTATTATTTTTTGTGATGAGAGTGAAACAGTATCGAAGTATAGATTTACCCCTAAGAAAAAGTATTTTCATCATACTGTTAAATATGATTATTCTAATGATATGGTTGTATGTTCATGCAAGAAATTTGAGTTTACAGGGGTTTTGTGTTCACAAGCTCTTAAAGTCCTATCTAAAAAAAATATATTGAAAATTCCTACACAATACATTTTAAAAAGATAGACAAAGTATGCCAAGTTTGAAAGTGAGGTGGATAAGTATATAAGTGTATTCAATGAGGACCCTACAGTCAACTTGGCAAATTATTACCAAGATTTGTGTAGATTTCAAACTCGCATAATAGCAAAGGCAGCAGGGAATAAGAAAACCTATGAAATTGCTATGAGTGGTTTTAGAAAGATTTTGGAAGACATTGATGCATATCTAAGAGGAAGAGAGATTGGAAAGCCTAGTTCTAGTTCTCATGTCCATAACCAAAATGAAAGCGGGTTACCTAGTAAAGATGAAAACAATATTAAAGGAACAAAAACAAAGGGAAGACCTCGTGGTTCATCTAGCAGGCCAAAAAGTGCTCTTGAGAAGGCTAGAAAAAAGAAAAAAAATTATACATGAGAAGCTATTTCCACGTCAGGTACATATTTATTTGATTTTTCTAATAATTTTTACATGATTAAGTTTTTTCTTTTTTTTTTTTTAATGACATAGGTTCATTTGTTATATTGTTCAGGGTACATATAATCATAATGAAGATGGACAATCAAACATTGAAGCCTCTCTTAGTCAACAACTTTCGTCAAACTCACAAATATATCTCACTCAACCATTTCATCTTGGACAGGTAAGCATATGACTTCATTCATTCTTTTTTTTTTTTTTCCTTTTTTTAAATGTGTTTTTGTATTTTCAATTACTAGATTAGATTTTCTATTGAATAATAAATATGTTATATTTTAATTCAGCATGAAAACCAGTCTGTGTATATGGGTTCAAGTAAGATACCGAGCATGATGGAGCTACTACAGCAGATCATACGTTTGATTTGATATCTTTTACTAAAATTAAACTCATATACAATTAACTAAATTTATCTGTGTTTATGATTTACAGACTCAATCTCTCCATGCCAGAAGTCAAATGTTTGAATTTAATGGAAACCAGCAACTTCAAGATAGAATGACTGCAGGAACTATATGAGGATCTAAGTTATATCTTGAAAATGTCCTAGTTGTTTAGCTTTGGTCTTTTTAATTGGAAAGAATTGTTAGATGCTGGACTAATTGGTACTTAGTTTGTGTTGATAAACTAATTAAAACTAATTGGACTAATTGTTTATTGTTTTATATTTTCTTTTTATTAAACTTTGTGTCCTCTGTTACCTGAGTTAATTTATGCTTAACTTTAGTCGACATGAATGGTAATCTAGAATATGATAAGCTTTGATAAATCTAAAATTTCATATTTATTTCTAATGAATTGATAATACAAAAAAGTATATATTTATGGAAGCCTTAATCAGCTAAACAAATTCAACTGAATGTCCGGATTACAAACATGACTAGTGTCGGCAAAAAGTCTCCTAAATTGAAAGCAGAGTATTAATCGTCTGTCCAAGTAAACCTCTTCTAACAAGCTTGGCAAATTCCTGTAAGAAAATAATAAAACAATAACTAGGGCAAATTCCTTTTAAGTATAGGCATTATAGAAATTATAAGCTTATTCTTCGGTTTCAAACTCCATACCAACTTTTGGTATCACTTCTTTAGAAATTTTAGAATGAACTATTTCTATTCCTTTTTTCGCTTTCGTATTCCCTTCATCCTTTTCATTCTCATTTTCTAAAAGCGAATTAATACATTCAGTTTGAAACTCTAGCTTTCGACGTGATTGATACTCTATTGGATTATTACTACAATCCATTAATAAAAATTATATCTGTAATATAATAAACACGATTAAAAAATCAAACAAATAACATGAATAAATAGGTAATTCCAAATAACTTTTAAAGTGACATATATGTGCAAATTATGTCCAGAAGCAACAATTTATTGTAAGACAATACTGAAGCAATATAACTAATTAAGTTGACAAGATTAAAATAAATTAATGTTTACAAGTACCTATAAGATTTGAAAAGGTTCAAACTTTAAAAGCAAAGTATATATAATATGTTAGAGGTTTTTTCTCCAATTTATTAAATACGTGATTGAAAATGATTGAAATTACTTGCAATACAAAATCACTTCATTTAGAATATGAACAGTAAAAGGATGTTGACTAATAATATAAACCAAGTATTTATGTATAAACATATCAAACTTATAAATATCTAGATAAGCCATTCCTATGTTATTTTCAAAAAATGGTTGCTAAGCATACATAAACTACTATCCAAATAAATAATAGATTAAACAAATATATAAATATAAAAAAAGGCACGTGCTCATTTTTTACCCAGTAAATTAAGAGCAATACAGGCTTCTGAATACTTGCTTGAAGGCTAAAGCGTAACAAAACCCAACATGGAGAAAAAAAAAGGTCTGGAGAACAGTGTCATAAAAAATACAAAAAAAAAAAAAGAAATACAAGGAAGCCAAATATCAACACAGTGAAGAGAGACAAAAGAGGTTGCCTTTTCATTTTTGTACTATTCATTTCTTTTTTATATATTTTTCTACTCATTTACTGCTGATGCCGTCAAGAGACGGAATGTAAAAGATTTAAAAAGATAAAGTGAGGTGGCAACTTATTAGAGGTTGGACAGGAAATATGACAGGAAAAAATGACAAGGGATCCGCATCCTCCCAGAAAAAAAAAAAATTAAGTCCTCTTCTTTCAACACTTTCTAGGAAAAAAAAATATCATTTCAGTACCAAATTTGCAGTAATGAAAATTAGAAACTCTAGAATGGAGAAAAAAAAATGTTATTTTCTCATTGTCATTTGCTAGAAAAGAGGTTTTCTTGCTAGGAAATGTGAAGTTCATTAATTATTAAAAATAGACACCACAAAGGGGTGCCTCCCCTAGGGAATAGCAGCCAGAACTTCCATTGATACCAATCCGTCTTGCAAGGCTATCAGCTAGAGCATTCTCTACTCTTGCTACAAAATTGAAACTAACATTACTGAAATACGCACAAAGGTCTTGAGCCGCAAGGAAAGATTCTAGGGAGTGCCAGTAAGGTGGACCTTTTTCGCTAGATGGGGCTTTAACTGCCACTTCAGTATCCGACAAAATTTGTACTTATTCCATCTTTGTTCGTTGGCTGAAACCAGAGCCAGATGGATTGCTTTTAACTCCGCATCTAGAGCATTGAGGGCTATGTCGCCATTCTTAAAATGCTTCCTTCGCTATTTTTAAAAAATGGCTGCCAAAATTCGCATAATCACCTACCAAAGATGTAAAAATCCGTATTTTGGGAGAGTAATTTGAACATTTTACAAATTTTTTAGATATAATAATAAAGGGGTTAATTTGCAAAAATTTTGTGTAGAAGGATTAAATTATAAATTTCTAGGGACTGAATTGAGAGAGATTTGGGAATCGGGGACTATAGTGCAAATTTTTTAAAAAATTGCACAGTCCCTACTTACCCACGTGGGCTCTCCCTCCCACACACTTTTTCTCTCTCTTCCCCGACGCCCCCCTCGCTCTCTCTGCTCGCTTTTGGCCAACGCACAAGGGAGGTTGCGTCGCCGCCCAGGTCATCATCCGTCCTCTAGCCCGCCCAGCGCGAGCTCGCCGTGCCGCCAGGGTGCTCCGCGGCTGGCCCCAAGCTGCTGCCGATGCCCCTTTGCTGGAAAATGCCATTTTCGGCCATTCAAAGCTTTTCATCACCGGCGTTGTTTCGGCCATTTCAGCTCACGTTCTTAGGCTCGTTGGAATCGTCTCGTCGAGAAGAAGTTCAAAGTATATATATCTTAACCCCATATTGCCCGAATCGAAAGTTGCCATTTTTGGAATATTTTGAGTTTAAGTTTGACTTTTTAATCCAGCCGTTGGATCGTGATTTTATTATCATTTTTGGATTGTACTCAGAAAATGAGGAAGTTTGATATGTATATTGCCTATGTTTGGTGATCGACACAAAAAACAAAATCGGACAGCTAAGATTTACCCCGATTTGTGTGCCACCGGTCCGGTGTGGGCAAGGACCCGAATTGGACAAGTAATATATCTAACCTAGCTATTTTGAGGGCTAGGAATTCAGTGAAGAGGTCCATTTGTGGATTTGAAGCTCCATTGAGAAGTTAGTTTTTCGCAAGAGGACGATCGATGGTTTGGAATTGGTTTCCGACCCTCGGACGATCATCAACGACACCTTGAGGATTCAATAGTGTGGTATCGCTATTCTTGTGAAGTAGAGATTCCATTACCTTCGTTTTATACTATTTTCGAATAAAATTTATTTTTCGTAATATATGAGAACAAATGTGGTTTTTGAATTTCTTGAACTTATGTGATGGACTGTAATAATATGAGATATATATATATATATATATATATATATATATATATATGTTGTACTATAGGGATCTTCTGAGTACATGTTATTTTGATTATGTCAAAATAGGGCTGTTATGTTGCCCCTTTTTCTATAAAAACCTAATATATTTATTTTCTTGAAAAGCCAGAGTATGATTATTTTCACACTTCAGTTTTGTGTTGCACGTGTCATAGGATCATACATGAGCACCGTGTTAGTATTGTGGGTTTACAGTATAGCGTTGCGTGCCCCACCGTTGGTATAGAGTCCGTAAACTCGCGTGGAGTTTTTTTTTTACTTCTGATTACCTCCCCGTTTGGCAAGTGTATGCAATTCGGTTGCCCCTCCAGGTTTGGTAGACGACATATGGGTGTCCACTCTGGGTATGGGCTCAGGTGTCAGACAGGCTGTTAGGTATACTTAGTGCCATCATCCTGAGTTTCCACAGATGAGAGGATATGAGCTCATGGGTATGGGTTGATTTGTGTCATGTGTATTTGAATTGAATGATTTTGATTATACTGATGTATTTATACATATACGTGACGATTTACGGTTTTGGATTATCATATGTGTATGTATTGGATTTAAACTAACCATACATGAGCTTTCTATCACTAAAATATTTTCGATCGTGGTAAATATTTTTCTTACTGGGTATTTTATGCTCACTCTTTTCCTCCATTCCTCAGGTGATGTTCAGTGTGACTTTGGTGACTAAGAGGAGTAAAAGGCTATCGGAATCGTAGTTCGTTATCTTGGTAATGTTAGAAGTGTGTTGTTGTAGTGTTTAGATTGTTTGAATTTTGTTTTAGCATTGAACTGAGATTACCACTTTTCATTTTGTCTGTGAACTCATGTATGTCATTCTGGTATCTGTTTGCTGTGGATGACGGTGATATTTGAAACTTTGTTTTCCGAATTATTTTTTTCAATTAGTATTCGATATATGTTTAATAGTTTAATGGTGTATAAATACTGTGTGAGAGACTCGCGAGATGAAATTCTAAATATTTTATCTAAAATAAATTATTTTATAAAACTAAAACTTTTAAACGTTTTTTAAATAAACTTCTCTTACTTGCGAAATTTCTCATCTACCTACCGCTAGTCCGGATTTTTGGTATCGGATTTTTGACTGTGACAAAAGAAGTATCAATATTGACGGTAATCTATCCCCGACCATGGGGTCTATTCTATCTCCCTCGAGATACCTCCCCTGGGTTTTTGCAAGTCCGCATCTCTGAGAATGCAGTGTAAAACTCCGACTGTATTCTAATTGGGTCTACTAATACCTGCCGGAATAAGAGATTATTTCGGGTCTTCCAGATTAAGTCAAAGATGCATGCTGCCGAGCACATTAAGTCATCCTTATTTAAGGAGTTGTGTCCACTAAGAAGAAAGCGAATGAATTTCTTAATATTCTAGCAGTCAATTTCTTCACTTCGAATGGGCCAGGGAGTACCAAACCAGATCATTTTAGCTATCACACAATCTTTGAAAAGGTGCAGAGTTGATTCTGGCTTTAAGTTGCACGATGGGCAGTAAATATCTCTCGTTTGAAGAAAGCGATTCAAGCGAAAGATTTAGGTCATCAATTATGGAGGATTTCAAATTTGAGAAATAATTATTGGTCGATTTGGTTGGTGGGTTAATGACGTTCGTGGGTATATTGGTAATTTCAGGCTTTCAAGACGGAGGGTGGTCTGACAAAAGATGCCGGGTAAAGTTCTATATCAGTGGTCTGTAGATGCACTTAGTTAATATTGTTTTCAGAGTAATAAGAATACCGAAAAAAGTGAAATAATTGACTGATACGAAGAATAATTTTGATTGTATTTGATTGGATATAGTAATTTTATTTATAATTCTTAACATATTAGATAAATATGTTTAATTGGTCATAGAAATATATTTAAATTAAAATAAAAATAATTATAAAATAATAAAATTTGTTAGCAATAAATAAAATAATTTATTATAATTCTTAGAGTGTCTTATATTTTTATAGTGAGTTTTAAATTAAGGGTCATTTAAAAAATATATATTTTGTTAACTTTAAAATGATTCTTATTTAAAAGGATTTTGTTTATGTAATTTCTAAGTATTAAAACGATACCATACGTAGAAATATATTGAAATATTTATTCTACCTTTAGAACAAAAAAATAATATACTTATTTTCTGTACCAAACAGTTCAGGTTCATGAATTGTTTAGTGGTTAGGAAAATTGTGGTCTCCAAAAAAATTTTTATTTAAAAAGATTTTATTTATGTATTTTTCCAAATATTAAAATAATATCATACATAGGAATATATTGAAATACTTATTCAACCTTTAGAACAAAAAAATAATATACTTATTTTCTGTACCAAACAGTTCAGGTTCATGAATTGTTCAGTAGTAGTTAGGAAAATTGTGGTCTCCAAAGAAATTTCTTCTGCGTTAATCATTATTAGACGTGGCAATGGTGCTTTATTTATAAATTAGGTTCTACTAAAGCATTATTTTATTGTATGAGCCATATTATATTGAAAGTGGAGGTTTTTGGGGTTAAAAGAAAAAAGAAACAGTGGTCTTTCCACGTAGGTGGAGGTATATTTCTCTATGTAGGTGGGGTATATTTCTCTTTCATTCAGCTTTTTTTTTTTTTCCCCCCCGAAAGGTGCACGTTTTTTATACATATGTTGGATTCTTATAAAAGATACGTATAGTTTTTTTTTCCCCTTGTATCTGAAACATTCTCTACGAGATAGTATGATAATTGATATAGATATATGCTTAAGTGATTCTCTTTATGCACCTTATTTGTGATGATTTCAGAAGATCAATTAGTAAAACATATTGTCACGTAATTAACAACCTTCATGTTTTTGTAAGAAATGTTAGTAGAGGCATTAAGATTTGGACCGGGAACTTAAGCTAATATGGACAAGGAACTTCACCTTGTCACCTTGAAAATATAATAATATAATGGTAAAATCTAATTACTACTACTTAAAAAGAATATAGAAGGTTTTTTTTTTTTTTTTGAGAAAACTCATTCATAGGGAGGAAAACTTCGTTAGAACGCTGGTCAAGAGAGGTATAGAACTTAAGAGACATTGAAAGGTCTAATCTTGCCAAGTAAACACAACAAACTTGGCTAATTAGCGGGCCACAATATTACATGATCTGAGAATAAAACTAATAATACTATTAGGAATAGAATAAAGGAGGTTTTGGATATCTTTCACGATAATTCCAGTCTCAACTAGGACTATTGTCGGGTTATTTACTTGGTTTACTATGTTTAGTGCATCCGATTCTATCAATAAGAGGAACACTCCGACATTTTTAGCAAGGGAAATACCGAGATGGAGAGCCAACGCTTCAGCAACTTCAGCAGTGCAAGAAATTTTGGTATTTGAGCAGAAAGCAATCATGACTTAACCAATGTGGTTTCTTACAGCACCGCTCAGTCCTATACAACCACCTTTTTCTATCATCGCCGCGTCAATATTTAATTTAAGTAAGGATTCGGGAGGAAGCTGCTAGTGGGATTAAAAAGGAGGAGAGGGAGGCTTCGAGACTGGTGGTGAAGATTGGAATTCTCTCTGTTTGGTCTGAGCATGGAAAGTCATCCACGATACTGAAACTTCTTTTTGTTCATGAACCCATAGGTTTCTGTAGAACCAGAGGATCCATGAGTGTCAAGCAAAACTGACCAATACCTCAGGCATGTACTTAGTAAAAAGTGAGGTGATATTTTCAATGAAGGACTCAATTGAGAGGTGAGAAATCTGCTCAAAAATAAGAGAAAAAATTCAAAGACTCTGAGCTATCAGAGAGAAAAAGGGAGCATGAGAAGTTTCTAGTGCCAAACACACCAAGGGCAGAGAGCATCAACTGGGACATGACATTTTGCCAAATTATACCGGGTAGGAATAAAGTCCCAACAAGCTTTCTATAAGAAGATTTTCATCTCGTTTGGTATCTTGAGTCACCAGAGACATCTCCACGAGTTCGAAATATCAGAAGAGGACGAAGGAGTTGACCTCCTTTTTAGGACATAGGCAAGTAACCATTTTTGACCGAATAAGTTCCGGTTTTATCATAATGTCACAAAAGACAATCATATAACGAGCCATCTCCCAATAGAATATTGAAGATAATATCCGACTCCATCTTTAGAAAGAGAACAAAACAATATAGAAGTTGATAAAATAAAAAGGGATAATCCTAAACAACCAACTCAAGATAAGGGCATGGGCATATAGTTTTCTCGCCAAATTATTGTTTGCCCAATCAGTAGCGAGTGCAAATACCGGATTTATTTCGTCTCGCATCTGTCTCTACTAACATATAGTTAATGATGTTTAGGACGCATAAAGCTATAAGAACAGGTATCATTGCCTAGTAATTGGAGAGATATGAGTAATTTATTGCAGTTAATGGAATCAGGAAACGTAAATGTGGTGGTGGATATCACTAGGCCATAAACCACTCAATGACATGACCTATAAAATGTTCAACAAATCAACTTGTTTTTTCTTAGTGGTTAGAGCACGGTCATTGCTTTAAGTATTTAACTATGTAATTAAAACATTAGTGGTTCACAATGCCCTAAGTATCTAAGTTGTGGTACATATTCAAAGTTCTGTATCACGTTGATTGTTTTTTAATTCTTTCCTAAACAAGTTATTCCCTCAGTCACGTACTCTCTTAACCTATGGTTCTTTTTTGGATTTAATTATTTAATGGTTTTTTTGACTTATGTGAGTCGAGATGCGGACCACAACAGAAAACCATATAATTTAACAAAGTGTGACCGTTACTCCTTCTTGCTCTTTGTTGGTGTGATTCTTACCGGAGCTTCTGGGAAGTACGATCAGGTTTGGAGTAAATACTGGACCAAATACTTGCTGCTTTGACAGAAGCAAATTAGAAGGTAGAGATGGCCCACGAGGCCTTCTTGGGTTTAAAAGATGAAGTCGCAGAAGTGCGCAGAGATAACACCTGCCTCGAAGTGTTACTGGCAAGCGAAGCCAGAAGCGGGCGAAGGAAAGACTTTGACGAAGAGGTCTAATAAGAGTCTGGTGGCAAACCGCCGAAGGAAGTCCCTGCTCCATCTAGATCGCGGATGCAAGAGGAGTGACAAAGCCAGACAAGGCCTTTCCAGGCTAGAGCAGTAGTGGACAGAAGACACCAAGAAAGCCCAGAAGGTGTGCTTCCCAACTGAAAACAAGAAATGATGGAGGAATTAAGTAAGAGGCTCGGGGCCCATTACAGCCAGACCCCCGATGATCTAGCAGAGCAAACCGTACGAGGAATCAACCGGACGGCCTTCGCCGATTGGATCCAGCTGGAGCCCAAGCCAAAAGACTTCACAACTCTGACCTTCAGACCATTCGAAGGAAAGACTGACCCCCTCGATCATTTATACCACTTTCAGCAGAAGATGCCCTTAGAAACCAGGGACGAGGCTGTGACCTGCAAAGTCTTTTCCATCACCTTGGCGGGGCCGGCCTTGTTATAGTTCAGACAACTCCCAAAGAAGTCCATAAACATGTTCGAAGATTTCTGCAAACTTTTCTTAAAGCAATACGAGAGTGCCCGGAGGCAGCAGAAAACCATGCGAGACCTCGACTGGTTGGAACAAACTACGAACGAGTCTCCGAGAGAATACTTGTCGCGTTTCCTAGAGGTGATGTCCCTAGTGCACAATGCCGACTCGGCACAAGCCGCAAGCTCGTTCATCAAGGGCCTGCAGTCGGGATCTATGCTATCGGACCATCTGCTTTTGAATTTGCCATACGGCATGGTAGATGTCTAGGTAAAGTCAGAAGGGGTATTTAGGATGCTGAAAAGCTACCAGAAAGCATCTAAGGCCTCCGCCGCGATAATAACGGCACCGACGCAAATCCCGACTTTGTAAGGAATAAAGAGGCCTGCACCGGCCTAAGGACCAGCTCTGAAGCAGGAAGCCCCAACCCAAGGCGATTAAGAAGGCGGCAAGAGGAGGAAGACGTCGAGGAACCCACTGCCGAAATACGAGCTCAACATGCCGATCGATGTGATCTACCTCCAAAATAGGGACATAGGCATTTTTAAAGACCCGTCCAAGTCCGGTGTTCCTGAGCACATGAAAAATAGGAACAGGTACTGTCAATTTCACAAAGATCACAGGCATGACACCATCAACTATCGTAGCCTTTACGCACAGGTTATGATGGCAATTCTTGCTGACAAGTTGAAACAATATGTGAAGATTGGCAGAAACCAGTCGAAGGAGGACACTGCCAGGCCCGAAAAAGGAAACCAGACCCAGGCTTCCGGGTCAGGAGAACAGGCTCTGAGAATAGTGTCGACTATCATAGGCAGACCAGAGCTGACCCAGGGTCAGGAGGAGATAAAAAAAGACCGAAGAAAGGATGAAGCGCCTGAGGGGGATGAGCCATTCCATCAACCACCTGACAAAGGGAGAAAGCTACGTCTCAGCTGCCCCTATTATCTTCACCTAGCAAGATTTGACTACGGTGCGCCTACCCCACGACGATCCTTTGGTGATTAAGCTACAGATCGACTCTGCTTTGGTTGAAAGGGTCCTGGTCGACGACGGGAGTAGCGTCGATGTCTTGTTCCTCAGCACGTTCGAGAGCATGGACCTGAATCGAAATGCACTTTAGCCTACCTGTCAGCTATTGTTCACCTTCAACAGTACTAAGATCAGCCCCTTGGGCGTTGTGATCCTGAAGTTCTGTGCTGCGGAGAGGTGCTTGGACTTGGATTTCGTCGTCATCAACTGTCAGTTCTCCTTCAACATCATCATGGGGAGAGGGTGGACCCATGCTATGCATGGGGTCGCCTCCACCCTCTACCAGGTCTTAAGATATCTATCAAGAGATGGTACTTATATGATAGACATCAAGGGAGACCAAGCCTCCACGAGAAAATATTTTTCAACCGTACTGAGGGAAGCCGATGGGAGCACGAGCGCCTCGATGGGGGATAGATAGTAATTAAAGGATCGCCTGCCAACATACATGAAGCGGATCGAAGAGGAGTATGACGGGTCAGAATCTACGATTGAGGAGCTAGTGGCGGTCCCTTTGAAAGAAGCAGAACTGATGAAAGTAGTCTTAATCGGGGCCCTGTTGCCCGAAGAGGAAAAGAACGCGATGTTGGGGTTCCTTAGGCAAAACGAAGACGTCTTCGCATAGTCCTATAACGACATGTCCAGGATAGACCCCGCACACAGCTGCCACCGGTTGAACATAGACTCCAATTTCTCTCCGGTCAGGCAGAGACCTCGAAGATTCCTACCAGAGAAAAACAGGATGATCAACAAGGAAGTAGAGACGCTACTGGAGAACAGCCTGATCATGGAATGCGTATACCCGTGCTGGGTCTCCAACCCGGTGGTGGTGAAAAAGAAAAATGGCGATGACCGTACTTGTATAGACTTCACCAACCTAAACAAATCTTGCCCGAAAGATAGCTTCCCCCTGCTAAGGATCGACCAAATGGTCGATGTGATGGCTAGATTCGACAGGATGAGCTTTCTGGATGCTCGCTCTGGATACAACCAGATCCCTCTGTATGAGGAAGACCAGATCCACATGGCATTCATTACGGAGCGAGGTCTATACTGTTACAGACGCATGCCTTTTAGCTTGAAGAATGTGGGGGCAACCTACCAGAGACTCATGAACAAAATATTCACCGGGCTGCTAGGGAAGACTATGGAAGTCTACATTGACGATATGGTCGTGAAGAGCAAAGAAGCTTCGGACTATCTGGGACATCCATACGAATGTTTCCGAATTCTAAGATAATACCAGATGTGTTTGAACCCCAAGAAATGCACGTTCGGGGTGTCCTCCGGCCAGTTCCTGGGGCACATCGTGAGCAAAAAGAGTATTGAGACCAACTCGACTCAGTTGTCCTCAATCGCAGATGTGCAAAGACCCTCGACTATTCGGGAGGTCCAACGCCTAATCGGGAAGACAGCTGCTCTCAGTCGGTTTGTCTCCAAGATGTTTGACCGATGCAAGCCTTTCTTCCAGTGCATAAAGAGAAGCTCTACTGTCGTCTGGAGGGAGGAGCAAGACAAGGTACTGACAGAGCTCAAGCTGTACTTAAGTCATCCACCTATCCTGGCTTCCCCGACAGAGGGGGAGCACCTATACTCTTATTTGGCAATGTCTGAAGTAGCGATCAGCACCGTGCTGTTCGTCGAATAAGACAATAAGCAGAAGCTAGTGTTTTATATAAGCCGCATACTCCTAGACGCTGAGACGCAATATAGTATAGCAGAGAAACTGGTCCTCGCTTTGGTCAATGCTAAGAAGAGACTCAGGTAATACTTCGAGGCACACTCGGTTACCGTGTATACGGATCTTCCTATCCGGAAAATCTTGGCCAAACCAGACCTATCGAGACGACTAATCAAGTGGGCCATCGAATTGGGGATACACACCAAATTGTTGGTGCGATTCTTACCAGTTGTCCATGTATCCTTGATATCCCAGAGTGCTTTTGACTTCAGGTCAGGCCGGAGAGGCGGGGGTGGCTACCTGCAAAGACTCTCTGATGCTTAAGTCAGTTGTTTATCAATGATGCTGAATAGCAAAGATTAAGTTTTTCTCTGTATATGTCTGAAAAATCTCTCCCTTCGAGGGGGAAGCAAGGCTCGTATATATAATCCTGGACCTGAGAGCTTTTCTGGCTCTCAATCCCAGGATCGAGTACCTTTTCTCATCATGACTTACTCCAGAGATCACGGGCCGTGATTACCGTGATTTTCCTTGCATCGTCATGGCCTACTTTCCGCTGTCCCCTACAACTCGAGCCTGTCGAGGGCGAGACTTTGATAAACTGCCGTTCTATCAGGACGGTTTACCCAATGTGCGCACCTACCCAGGATCGCATTAAATCCCCTATCTGGATCTAGAGCAGTGCGTCGCCTCCCATGGTCTTCTGGCAGAAGACCCTCGAGGCTTCTGACCCTCAGCTGCCGAGGCAAGGACTGGATTGGGCTGAACCGTTCAGAGTCTGGGATGGATTCGGCCCTGGCTTCGGACGGCCCATGGGCCCATGCAGTACCGCATGCGACTCGTGTAGCTTTTAAATGGTTACTCTGAGCACGTGTCAGATGGCGTGCCCCTTTGTGACATGTTCCGCCACTCAATCATCTACGTGGCACATGATTTAAGAACAGGCCCCACACTCTTCATCTCCATCTATGCTAATGCCATGGGTTAGCCAAATTTATTTTATTTTGTTTGGTGTAACTATTTCATGGAACTATACCAGGGAAATGTTAGAAACCTGAACAAATATTTTTTTTTCCCGGTTTTTTGCCCAAAATAATGAAAATTCATTTGAGAAGTTCTAAGAGTCAATTTACCATTTAAATTTATGGGTTTTTTTTAATTGAAAGAATTTATCAAATCCGAGATATGGATAAATATTATTTGAAAAACTTGTGTTCACTAGGAACAAACATCTTCTCCTGTATCAATTATTAGTTGTAATTTTTATACGAGTTCGCATGGGGTCTCATGCTCAATCTTTTGGAGCATTCTACACTCTGCCACAAATAATTTAAACACTTAAAAACACACAGCCACGTAAAACATAACAATATGAGCATTGTGATTCAGAGGATCAAAATTGATGATGAGTACACTATCTTCACGCGCCTGCCCTTTTTGTCTTGAAGCAATCTATGGAATAGAGGCAATTTTAGGCTCACACTAACAGTTATAGATGCTCCATTTTGGGGCTAAAGCCGAGCACGTATATGCCTGTATTAGTATATTGCTTTCATGTGTGTATAACAAAGCCAGATTCACACCATATTTTCTTCAAATTTGGTGACAAGTAAAATCATGTGAATACCTTCCTCGGACCTACAAAAGGGTGCTAACCAAAGGGTATGAAGCATTTGGCAGTACGAGATTTAGTGGGAGACGTGTACCTAGACTTTCTACCCACTCTGGTGCCCCACAGGTGCAGGACCATTATGTGGTCCTTGGGACTCTTTTCACACCTTATATGAAAAGAAAGCTCTTGTATTGGTCCATGTTTAACGACCGAGTTCCACTAATTTCGCCGTTGTCTTCTATGTTTGATCATTCCCATTATCAAAAGTCTATCCTTTCTACCTTTCCGGAGACAAAGTTGTGAATCTAGGGATATTATTCTTAGTTCAGACAAGAAAATGCTATTTGGAAAAGAAAAGCACATTTTTTGTTCTGATCCTCCACTTGTACAAGATATACAATTTCATTCCATTAGACTTCCATTTGGGATGGTGCTACAAGTTCTCTCGTACAGTCAACTGACCTCTTAAGTGGAAAAGATGAATGAATCATGAATAACTCTCGTGTTTCTTGGTTCTGAATCTTACACAATTTTAATATAAGATACAAAAAATGTATACACACATAATTCTGATGTTTCTTGGTTCTGAACCAAGTTCAAGTTAAATGACCTCTGTAAGTGAAAAAGATGAATAAACTCATAGATAACTCTAGTGTTTCTTGGTTCCGAATCTTACACAATTTTAATATAAGATACAAAAATGTACATACACATAACTCTATCCCCACACCCTTTTGTCCTTTTCCACCGAAACTTCCCCCCTAGCAAAAGTAAAATCACGGAAAGGCTAAAAAAATCCTCCCGTTGTTACAATACAAAGAACTTCTCATTTAACAAGCATTGGTCAGAGGGAAGAGCTTATGGCCAGTCCAAGGAATAACACGAGCACACATACTTACAAATTGGTCATAAACTAATGCTACATCAAACCTCATCGACTGGAGAAGAAGATCTCGTCCTTGGCGACCCTCCTTGCGACCTTGATTCTTCAATTTTCACAGCCACCTCAGACACAACAAGCCGAGTAAGAAGCAGCCCTGCAATTAGAGCTGCTACCATCAGCATTGTGAAAACTAAGCTCCAGCTTTTAGCAGAAATGTAGCCTGTTAGTAAGGGCCCAATTGCAGCCCCAACAGAGCCTGTGCCATCTATGATTGCTGTTACAGTTGCAAGCGCCCGCGAGTTCCCTTGCAAGGAGCTATGTGTACCAAGGTCAGCAGATACAGCCGTCGTTATAAGAGCGTATGGACCATTGACAAACATGCCCGTTATGAACATAAAGGCAATGTTTAGAGTCAAAGACAAATGTCCATAGCTTCGGTAGAAGAAGAGAGCAGGAATGGCACAATACATGAAACTTGCTGCCGTTATTGCTCTTGCATTAAGGCGATCGGAAATGTGACCAGCTAGGATTCCTCCAACTACTCCTCCAACATCAAACAATGTTGACAAGTTTCCAGCAGCCTCACTGGATAAGTACTTGCCATCAATAGCTGCAAAATGCAACAAGGTAAAGTGAGTGATGAACATAATATTCGAGTAATAAATATTTATACCATGGATTGGATGATAGCATCAAAAAACAATGAGAAGATTTACCTGTATGGCTAATGTAGAAAGGAAGCCAATAGAGAAATGTATAAGCGACCAATTTGGCAAAGAAGAGGCAAAGAGCAAAAGGAGCAACTCCAGGAATTTTCCATGCTTCTATGAACCCTACCGGTTTATCCTTCCCCTCTTTCTCTGATGGCAACAATGGTTCCTCTTGTGCCTCCCCAATTTTCCTCGGCGAATGCAGTTCATCTTCATCTTTATCAGCTCCAACAGCCTCAGGACACACTGGTAAGAAGAAGAAAACCACCAGACCGACGAAAGCTATTAACAGGCCAGGCACAACAAAGGACCAGCCCCATCCGTGGCTCAATAAAGCAGAAGCTAGCAAAGATCCAGTGATGTTTCCAACAGAAGTGTGAGCATTCCATATTCCCATTATAAGCCCTCTCTTCTTCTTCCCAAACCAGTTACCGACCACCGCAACAACTGAAGGCCATCCAGTTGATTGGAACAGACCAGCAACCATTTGAACTATAAGGAAGTAGTAAAAGCTATGAATGTTTCCCCAGTATCCAATACCAAAGAGGGAAGTGAACACACCGGTTCCAATCATTCCCACTGTTAAGAAGATCCTTAAATCCAATCTATCCCCCAAATGGCCAGAAAAGTACATTCCCATGGCATAAACTGCGAGGAACGCAACATCAAGTTCGCCAAGAAGGGATGTTCCATCCGATCCATTAAAAGGTGCCCAACCATCTCCAAGCACCCAAGAAAGCGTTTTCCTTTCTTCTGGTACTTCAAGGTATGTCATTCTCCATGGTGCAAACTTCAACCCCAAATCTGATGATTGAGGATCAAGGGAACTCTTGACAACACTCGTAGTTTTTCGGGCAGCATGGTAGCTAGTGTATGCTAAAAATGTGACTATCAGAACAATTGCTTGGTGGGTTTTGAAGGAAATGGTGGATCTTTTTATGTACTCCACAAACTTAATTCCTGGGGGCTTGCTGTAATTTTCCTCAGGTGCAGTTTCTGTTAATGAACCCATGTATTGATTCTTCTCACTCTAAGATAAAAAAAGAGTAGAAGAAGCTTCGGCTTCCTATTTTTGGCCAACTCCAACTTCTTCAAGCTGCAAAATGGAAAAAAAAAAAAACAAAAAACAAAAAAACAATGGTTTATATCAATCAACAAATGAAACTCGATTTCTGAAAATTACTATGGTATTCCAACAATTTTGATTAGCAGTGAGTATCTGAGTTTCTCTGAACTGGATGGAAACGTATTGCATAAGTATAACATTTGGAAAAGTCAATAGGTAGAAAAGTCAGGAGAGGTAGAATATTGTATTTTTATTTAGAAAAATACTCCACTTCTCCCGGAAAAAACTCCTATTTTTGCTTACCTACATAATTAAAAAATAAATCCATCTATCTATCTATATATATATATATATACATGTATATGTAACAGATAACAAGAGGAAAAGAAATCAGCAACACATTCCACCGACCAAGGAAAAAAATTCAACATACTGAAACAAAACAAAATCTAACTCCAAAAGCAATCTATATATAAACATAAATATATGTTATGTGTGTATGAAAACATATAAACAGGGTTTTGAATTACGAAAAAAAAATCTTTATCAGTCAAAAAGACAGGAAACTTGCCACAATAATAATTGATTACAGGAAAAGAAGAATTCCTTTTTTAAAAAAAAAATTGGAATTAAAGGAAAAACAATAAAAACCATTTATTATAAATGCTTTCCCAATATCAACTCTTTAATCTCAACAATATAATCAAACTTCTCAGAGAAACAAGCCGGGAAAAAAGAGTTAAATTAAATACAGAAAGAACAGAACCAAGGAATATAAAATTTCCCAACCAAAACCGGTCATCCCAAAAAAAAAAAAAAAAAAAACCCAGAACTCAGATTCTCTTGCTTATATAAAATCCATAATCAAACGGGAAAATAGAGACAGAGAACAAAAAAAAAATCAAAGAAGAGAAAAACGGCCGAAGAAGAGTTAGCAAAACGAAAATTACACCTTACATGAACAATTAGAGAGAAAACGTACCAATAGATTCAAGCTAAGATAAAGGCTCAGCTGAGATTCAGCATCATATATTTTGAGTCTCTTGCTCTAAGATTCTCTCTCTCTGAAACTCTTTTATTTATTTTTCTTAATTTGCGTTAAGCGCAGGAAATGAGAGAGCACGCAGCTTCCTTCAAAACTTCGGGAGGCAAAGGATTCTCAAAAGCCTACGAATTATAATTTATTTTAAAGTATGAAATTCCAGTCCTGCCCCCGCCTGCCTTTTTATTCCCAACACATTCAACTTGGCTTCTCGGGCTCTTAGTGGTTGCCATGCCGACATGAGTTGACGAAAATACCCTCCGTGTAACTAATAGTTAGGTGTGCAAGCTTTTTCTTCTTCTTCTTGTTCTTCTTCTTTTCTTTTCGGGGTGGGTTGGAAAATTTTATTTATATAAATGAGTAACAATTGTCGCCTCAATTGGCAAACACAGCAATGCAACACCATCGAGTTGAGTGGCTAGCGGTAAGGGCTAACATGGGTTTGATCTGTGATCACAGATTTGAACAACAAGAAAGCCTTTTTGGAAGTTTTTTTAAATGTGAAGATTATTTTTTGTTAGCCCATTATTCGACGGAGAGTATATGTGAACCGCAATCTCATGTGGGTACTTCTGTTAGAAATATCTAGTGGGGTTGGAGTGACACAATCCTTGTCCGATGGGTAGGGTTTGCCAAATTTAGAGCCTTTAGCGAACATTCTTATCACTTGTCAGCATTTGGGAGTCCCTTATAATCACGTCCAAAGAAAGTATGCAATACGTTGGTCGTCTTTTTTCTTTTCTTCGAAAAAAAAAACTTTATAGTACAAAAAATTATGATCCGTGTAAAAAATTAGATTTTGTTTTTCCAACTTCATCCTTAGTGCAATTTATGAAAACTAGAGAATGAAAAATACATATTTATTCTCCATAAATTTTGTATTAAACAAAAAGTGACAAACATGATAAAAAAAATTGCTTTATCACTCAAATATGATATAAATTATTCTAGTTTATCTTGTTTTGGCCTTAGTTTTTTTAGGTTTATATTTGTCTAGTGGTTTTTTAGTGTGAATTTTTTTTCGGCTAAATAATTTTCATACACTTTATGTTGATCATGAGGATCTCTAAGCGAAAAATTCGAGCTCAACAATTTTGACTATAATTTCTCGAAATAAAAGATTCTTAAAAAAATAGTGAAAATCATCTTGTGTAATTTTCAAAAAAAAAAAAAAGAAAAGAGAAGAATAATAAAAAGACATTGTATGTGATGTTTGAATTATAGCTTTGAAAATTACAAGAAGTTATTTGTTTAGGATAAATGATTTTATTAGTCCCCAAATTAAGAAAAAAAATCTCACGTTAGTCCTTAAACTTTAAATTGTGTTATTTTGGTTATTAAACTATTAAAAATGTGTCATTTTAGTCATTTTTGCTATACAACTTATTTAAAACTTACCAGAATAAGCACATAAGTTACATTTCTCATTAATTTCAGCAAAATATCACATTTCGGATAGTTCTACATTGCATTATCATCCAACGTACAACTAATTTCTATTCAATCAATTATTTTTAAACTATTTCATTCATATTTTAAACTCTTTATAATGTTGAATTATGTTTCTGGATATGAAATAAATATAATATAATAATAAACATGTCTATTATATTAAAAATAAAATAAAATATACAACAAAAAGAACTAAAATGAGATTTTTTAATAATTTAAAAACCAACATGACATAATTTAAAATTTAAATATTAAATTGAGGCTTTTATCATAATTTATGGGCCAGGTCATTTATTCTTGTTTAAAATTATGAATGATATTATTACGTGCAGCATTTTTGGCCTCTCCTCCATTTGTATAATCAATAAAGAGAGTGGTCTTTATCACATTCACTGTAATCAGTTTTGCATTTTTTTTTCTTTTTTTCCCCCACCGGGAAATAACCAGTCCTTGCTAATTAATTATTTATTTCTTGAGCATTTTTTATACTTGGAAATTGGAATGCTACATGCTTGAAATTTCATAATTAAAATAGAAGAATTTAAATATCCAAAACATTTTTAGCAGGGAAGGTTACATCTTGGCTTACAGTGATTACCAACATAATCATGCAAAGTCCAATGAAACATGACGCATGCTTTCCCTCGATTATTGAGAGGAGAGGCATAACTCATTCCTTAAAAACAAGTCAATCATATGCGCAAAGTGTCTATGCCTTATGTTTGACGTCTCTCTCGTATGCTTGACAAATGGCATAATGTATTTTATTTGTTACAACCTTTCGTGAGTTTGGAGTAACAAGATTCCACAACTATCAGAAACGTGGAACCAACATGTAGATGCAAAGATTTGAGTGCTAAACGTGAAACCTGTCCGTATTTATGCCATAAAAATACCGTATATTTTTAGATATTTATTGAATTAATAAAATAATATTTTTTATTTGAATTTATACATAATTGATACGTCTTTAAATATCAAAAAAACTTTAGTTTATTTATGTGATCACAAATTTAGTATATAAATATTACATACACGTAGATTAAGTTTATGAATAATAAACTAAATATAGTCCATAATAATTAATTAAAATTTGATATATTTAATTAAATAGTATTAGTATGGTCTATTAACATTGAAAATATAATAGTCTTATCCGCACTATTGATGTGTTGACATCACAATAAATGTACTTTATATAATTCGATTATATAGAACTGGACCATGCATGATTTGAATCTCACATGAATTTTGTTAACTGTTGAGAGTTCAAATAATGTCACTAGATAATCATATGTAGATAAATCTTAATTCCAAGTAATTATAGATTCCTATTTATAACATTATGTTCTTTGACATACTTGTTAAAAGTTTATTTTTTAAACAGATCGAAATACTTATATCTTGGGAATATAATGAGATGAGTAGCTGAAAATGCATCTTATAGATATGAAATTCATTCCTTCCATTAGGAAACTATAAATATGATTTATTTGTGTATTGATTCAGGATTTGAACAGTTTGAGTACTCAATTTATAATAGATATATAAATTAATTGTTCATTAGAGAATCAATGATACACAATGATAAAATATGTAATTAGAGGGGTAAACTGAATATAACCTAACTCTAATTAATAATTATCTATAAAAAATTGAACTATATGTAATGATTAAATTGATGGACTATTCGTTGTTTTTTAAATAAATTAATTATGTAACTTCAAAAGTGTAATTCCAGATTTTTAGTAGAGTAATACTGAAATTAATAAATTAAACAAATTAATTAAAGAGTTTAACTAATTATCATAATTTATTGGAGCTTAAATTACAGATCCATATATTCTCAATTCCACTTCTTACAAATACTATACTGGATATTACATTATTTATATTATTGCATACTTTATCTAGATAAATTGTTTATCTACAATAATTAATAATAATTATTAATTAATTAATTAATTTTGAATTGATTAATTTAAATTTATGGAGAGCTAAGTTTCCTAATTTGTTTAAATTTTAAATTTAAAAATATCTAATTATCAGATAATTAGATAAATAGAAATTGAAAAACTTATTAAAGTATATATTTATATATATATATATATATTAGTTAATTAGATTAATTAGTTATATATATATATATATTATATTTTCTTTGTAAAAAAAGGTCACTTTTTTGTTTTTAAGTTATATATATAAGTATAAGTAAAAACAAATAGGTTACGGTTTTAATTATGTTATATATTTATTTGATTAATAATTTATTTATTAAATAGTTTAATAAATATATAAATATATATATGTATTTAAAAGAAATTTTAGCAGAAAATACAGAATACTACGTATTATTTTCTAAAGAGCCTCCATAAACTGTAGAAAAAAGGAAGAGAGTATTCTTATTCCTCTATAGAATAAATTGTTGAAATCTCATGTGTTGAGAAAATTACAAAGACCTAAAGTACGAGTTTAAGAAATTGTATACAACGCCCACACGTTCATCTAGTTGTACTTGAAATTTGGATTGAAAGATCGTGGTTTAGAAGACAGAAAAACTAGATCCACTAATAGGCTACAAGAAATATTGGATTTATTCTCTTTGTATGTTTCTATTTACTATGAATTAATACTATACACTCATATAGTCAATTGTTTTGAAGAAAAAAAAATTGAATGTTTTTGAGCCAATCTTCTGTTACGAACCAACTTGTAAATGTAACCATTTGAGTGCTTAACACTATGACCATGTTTATTATTCCATAATGGATTGGAAAAAGGAAGGAGAATTAGGAGAATGATTTATCTGTGTAGTCTTGTTGTTGATGGTACATTGTACCTAGGGTGCCGCCCAAGCAAAGTACTGTAGGTCCGAATATACTGCAATCACCCAGACTTTCTAATACCAAATCTTGTATACGAAATTTCTTCAGTTGCTTACTCGACCTAAGCAAGCCACACCAAACACCCAAAAAAGTTCTTTCTCCATCGAATGGAAATGGACTAAGGGCGAGGAGGTATTCTTCAAAGGAAAGAGCCTAAAGAAATTTTATGGTTCAGATATCTATTTGGAATATACTATTTTAGACAATTTTCATGTAGCTAATTAAATTTTAAAATATTAGTTCAACTTTTGATTCATAATCCTTCGTGTAGCTAATTAAATTTTAGAATAATAGCTTAATTTTTGATTCATTCTCGTTCTTCTTAACATTTTGAAATATACCATTTTTGACTATTCATCGCTTAACTAGTTAAATTTTACAATAATAGTTCAATTTTTGATTCATTCTCGTTATTCTTAACATTTTAGAATATACCATTTTGGATCATCCATCACTTAGCTAATTAAATTTTGGAATAATAATTCAATTTTTTATTCATTCTCATTCTCTTAAAATCCATTTTATTTTCATTTCCTTTTCTCTTTCTTCTTGTTACTTCTTGTTACGGATTAGTAAATATACCAAATATATATATATATTCTTTAGCATTATTCTTCTGTTAATTTAGTATCTTTTCTTAGTTAGAGAGAGGTACACAAAATTGTGTTATTACGGGTACAGTTTTGGCGACCAATTAATTGAGCACCGGGATTGATATTAGAATAAGAGGACCAAGCTTTCTGAACAACCAAATGAGAGTGACTATCGCGAGTCCATGCTGCTTGAAATTTGAACGATGACCTGCTCTGCACCACAGAAAACAGGTTAAAAATAATTGGGTTGTGGTCAGAAAAAGTGGCTAGAAGCAGCGTAACTATGGCTGCTAGGTAGAGGCATCTCCATTCTCCATCACATAGTCCTCTATCCAAACGAGCTCTAGCAAGCGCTAATCCCCTCCGCCGGTTCCTCCAGGAAAAAACTTCCGCCAATGACTCCCAAGTCAATCAATCCTACATCAGTTACCATGTCCCAGAGAGGTTAGGATGCTCGCTGAGCACTTCTTAAAGATCCCTGTCCGGAACGTTCGCTGTGTCACAGAGGGTACTGTTCAAATCCCCCACTATTAACATCGGCCCTGGCACTCTAGCCGACATTGACTGAATATGCTTCCAAAACGAAGGTCTTTCTAATGAGCGGGATGGTCTGTATATAGCTGAAAGTAGCCAAGGATGTGGAGACGGTTCTAAATGGACAAGACAGTGAATTGCTTTCTTGTCAGTCTCCACGGGCTCCAATCTAAGGCTCGAAGACCTTGGCATTATGTAACGCAACGTATCAAATGTTAGCCTAAACAAACAAACAAAAAATGAAGAACACTAACTAATTAGAGGCATTGGGTCACATTTGTGAATTTATAGGTGACTCGTTCTAACTTTTGTTTTGAATACAATAATATATAGTGTTAAACACCACAAGTATTTTTTTAATCCACACTACTCAACAAAAATACAAAGTATTTCAGTCAGCTCAAGTAGTGGTGCTTATACATTTAAGCTTAAAAATAAGTACTAGGTTTATTCCCATTAGTTTATAATTAGATCCAACAATCACCTTCGTCAAGCTCAACTTGCTGTCTCTGCAAGTGGATGTGGTTGTCACACCGGTTGTAGCATGCAATATATAAGGTTACAAACGTTTATAATAAATGTTTTCGATAAATAATGTTACCGAAATATTATGCTCCAACTTTGAGTAGAATTTTGGTAGCACTTCAATACAAAGGATTGTTGACCGTCGAGGGCTGTGTTCCACACAGAGTCCTTAAAACTGATTCGCTCCCTCCACCAGAATGCTTGAGGATTTGCAAGCGTCAGTCTCCCAAGATACAACGACGAAGAGTAGCAGGTGAAGCACCAACACCTCCACTCTACGAACTGGATAGCTTTGAACTCAAACACACTAGAACTCTAGCTAGAAAAACTGAGGAACTCAAGAACACTTGAGGGAGAATGGCAAAGAGAAGAAGACTTCTGTTTATTTTGTTTTTGGTGTGTAGAATGAGGAGGGGAAGCTCACCTTTTATATTCTCCAAGGAGGGACTTGGTAGCAAAACCAGAAAATTTTTCCATTAATCTCAAAATGTTTTCCAGAAACTAGAAAGGTTTCTGTTACTAACGTTTCATTAAATTGTGTAATAACATCCAAAACGTTCAGTTCATTCTGGTTCATAATGGAAAGGAAAAAAAATATTAGGCCACAACAAAAGGTTGGGTTTACTATGGTCCAAGTTTCGGCCCGGCATTCGTGTCCGCAGGTGCGGGCACACACGAGCCCATGCAAATTCAGGCCCAACCCCGAAGATTTGCACCCCCCCTGCGCGCGCCTGAGAGAGCATCTGTGGTTGTTATTCTTACCACCATCACAAAACAAGGTTCTATATAAACCACTTGCACCATGCATTTCCCACCAATGTGGGATTATAATATTTTCCTTTCATTTTCCATTTCAATGGTGCACTTTTGAGCAACAATTTCTCATTCATCCGTGCACCATTTTGAGCGTGTGAATATACGAAATCGATGTCCTCGCAGAGGAGAACAAGAATTCACTAAGATCTTTTATCAACAAGATGTGGATCCCACTCAATTTTTAGCTTCAAAATGGTCTATGAAAATGGGTTTCATAACAAATTTTAATCTTTAAAATCCACTTGGGCTTCCAAGCCCAAGTCAAGCCCAAATTGTTTCCTTAACCCATTTTTCCAACATTGGTTACACTAACCACTTGTTATAACTAGGAAGGGTATTTTCGTTAAATTGATCAAGCATCGACCAAATCCACCACCATGACAAAGCCGTTATTCCAAATACCCACCAGGGGCAAAAGCGTCACTCCGCGGACCGGCGCGAGAAATGATTAATCAATTGCGCGGGCAGATCACGGAAACGGATATTCGAATATCCGTAAGGAATTATTCCAAACGTGCAGTATATATTCTCGATGCCACCATCGTATGGGACCCACCTCGCCAAGTAGGAGTACGGAGAAAAGGTGACGTGTCAATATCAATGGATGATGTTCATGTAGTTCCCGGTGCTCCACATGGCATCCCCATGCTTGGCTCTGTGTTGAATGCATGTCCGTGTCAGGACAATACATGGCCGTTTGGAGAAAGAACAAAGGAAGCTTCATTGTTTTTGGCTGTTCTGATATCATGCCTTAAGCTTCTTGTTTCATTGCATTCATTGATACAGGTGGCAACACCGCTAGTTACACATATAGTTTTATAAGAAGAATATTATATCTATTTTTTTTTTTTTTCAATTCTATGGTCTCGTTATTTAATATATAGATTTCATTTTAATTTATTATATTATTAAAATATTAAATCAGATATTTAGAATTCACATACCAGAAAGTAAAAATCGTTATTTAATATATAGATTTCACTTTAATTTATTATATTATTAAAATATTAAATCAGATATTTAGAATTCACATATCAGAAAGTAAAAATAAAAAATGTAAAAAAAAATAGGAAAGAACAAGTATTTAATAATCCTCGTTTCATAAACAAAAAAATTAATATGATATTTATTAAGAATATTGGACATTCTATGTATGTGTTGATGGAGGTTTTATCAACAATAAATTTATAAATAATTAAGAGATGTGGCTTGTGTAAATTGAAGTAAATAATCAAACCAAATAAGGAGAGAGAGATTTATAGTGGTTCGGCCCCGAAAAAGATGAGCCTACGTCCACTGTTTTCTCACTATATTGATGAATATTCAAGGGTACAATACTCGAAAGCTATTGAAAAATGCTCAAGACTTAGACTACCCAAAGTTTGGAATACCCTAAGCGTGTATTTGCTCTGACTTCTATTTTCTGTGACTTGTTTCTGCCCAGATTTTGTGTTGATCCCTTCGGAACATAGAGCCCCCCTTTATATAGATTGTAGTGACCTCATCCCCCTAGGTTCCTTATGTCTCTAGGATCCTAATTGAATAAACGGGTAACTATACAATTGGGAAATTATCCAATTAAGTAAACGGATAACTAGTTAATTATAAACAATACAATTGGATAATTACTCGAAAAGGATAACTTAGTTAATCGCAAATAGGAGTCTTTAGTTTCCCTTTCCTTGTAGGTTTCTTCCACAGCATTTACCTATTTCCCTCTTCTTGTAGGTTTCCTTTATAGTGTTTTCGTGTTTCCCTTTTCCTATAGGTTTCCTGTTTGTTAAGGAAAACTGGACGGAGAAGGTCGCACAAAAACCTGCAGAAGAGGTCGCATATAAGCATCACAGAGGAGGTCGCATAAATCCTTCTTGGAGGAGGTCGCATATAAAACTTATGCGACCTTAGGATTTTAAACCGCATAACAATTGCCCTCTAGCTCCATTAGTTCTTTAGGACGAAATGGAGCTTCTAATTACCGTGCGACCCTGTGACGTCATAAACCTTGTAGTTTGAGTAATCGAAGATCCGTTAGATTCCAAATCTCCTTTTTCATGATCACGCGTATCCTCCTCTTTGTCAGAACGGAACACGTGTAGCCAGGAACGAAATTCGAGGAAGCCTGATTGACACCAACCGTCACCAAATCTTTTCAAATTTCAAATTATCCTGACTTT